>CATLJT010000328.1:0-20492 GCA_949987775.1 Aproaerema taeniolella
GGGCTGAAAGACGCCCAGGGTCGAACCCTGCCTCCGGCCGAATCCGCTCGTCTGATAGCCGATACTCTCTTCCCGGACGACTCGCCTGAGGAGGATACTCCGGATCAGGCTGAGCTGCGCCGAGTCATCCAAACGCCGCCACCCGCTGACTGCCTAACCCCGTCAGGTCCACCGTTTACGGAGTTGGAGCTCTTGGACGTGCTCTCGACCATGAACCCCAAAAAGGCGCCGGGAGCCGATGGGCTCTCGGCAGATATCTGCAGAGCAGCGATAATTGACCGACTGCCACGTGTTTCCTCGCAGTGTTTAAACAGGTGCCTGGAGACAGGACTCTTCCCCAGAAGATGGAAGTCGGCACGGGTTTGTGTAATACCAAAACCTGGTAAGGAGGACTACACAAACCCGAAAGCCTATCGGCCGATAGGCTTACTTCCGGTGATGGGGAAGATCCTCGAAAAACTGTTAAACAACAGACTCCTTTGGCACCTGGAAGCGCGGGGACACCTTAGCACAAGGCAGTACGGCTTCATGCCGCAGCGCGGCACCGAGGACGCCCTCTACGACCTAGTGCACCTTATACGCTACGAGGCGCACGATAGGCGTAGACTCGTAGCAGTAGTATCACTGGACATAGAGGGCGCCTTCGACCACGCATGGTGGCCTTTTATAAAGGCTCAGCTGCTGGCCAAAAAACTGCCCTGCAGATGTCTACCGGCTAGTGGATAACTATCTTTGTGATAGATCCGTACACTTGGACTACGCCGGTGCCATGGTCACCAAAACCACGACCAGAGGCTGCGTACAGGGAAGCATCAGCGGCCCCTTGATGTGGAACGTCATTCTCGACTCGCTCCTCGAGCTGCTGGAAGGCAGTGCAGTCCACGTCCAGGCATTTGCCGATGACGTGGTACTAGTGGCCTCCGCCGACTCCGCCGAAGAGCTCGAGTCAATGGTCAACCCGGTACTGGATACGGTTGCCACTTGGGGCATGGAGCATAAACTCCGGTTCTCTGCGCACAAGACCGCCTTGATGGTGGTGACGCGCAAGATGAACCCTCCCATGCCCCACATAACAATGGCAAACGTCCCGTTGATACCAGTGGACAGCGTCAAAGTACTCGGTTTGACCATCGATAAGAATCTGACGTTCCGGGACCACATCGAGAATGCTTGCGCAAAAGCGGCTACTGTGTACAAGGGTCTGGCACGAGCTGCAAAAGCTTCGTGGGGCCTTAGCCCGGACATTGTCAGACACTTGTACATAGGGGCAATAGAGCCGATCCTTTTGTACGCGGCCAGTTCATGGGCACAGAGCACGTCCAAGACCTACATAGTAAGACGCCTGAGGTCGACGCAGCGTTTGTTTGCGATAAAAATCGCCAAAGCTTACCGCACCGTCTCGTTCGAGTCAGCAGTGACGATCGCGCGGCTCCTACCTATCGACATGAGGGCGCGTGAGGCGGCCGAGTTATATACGGTGAAGCGAGGAAAACCCCTGCCCGAGGCGCTGGATAGAAGACTGGAGTTTCGAACTCCATTCTTCCGACTTCCCCATCCAGCCCTCCGGCCGGAGGTACGCTATACCGTTTTGGACCGCCTCGAAGACGCAATGCCGGAGTCGAAACCGACTGCTCCTGTCAGTATATACACCGACGGGAGCAAGATCGAGGGAAAGGTAGGATGCGCATTCACTTGCTGGCAAGACGGTCGTGAAGTGTTGAGCAAAAAATTTCGACTGGAACCGTTCTGCACCGTGTACCAGTCGGAGCTGCTCGCACTTCGCCAAGCGGTTAGGCTTACGGTGGAGGATCCTCGCTACAGGGAGTGCGACATCTTGAGCGACTCACGCTCCTCCCTGGATGCGATAGCGAACCCGCGGTCCACGAACCCCTTGGTGAACGAGATTAGGTCGAGTCTGTCGCGGGCAGCCGAGAAAGGCAGCGTCGTGAACTTGTGGTGGGTGCGCGCTCACGTCGGCACGGCCGGGAACGAGCGCGCGGACGAACTCGCCAAAGACGCTGCCCTCCGTAAGAAAACGGCTGCGGATTACGACAGATTCCCTCTCTCGTACGCCAAACGGGTGATACGCCAACGAACCTTGGACGCCTGGCAAGAGGAGTATTCCCAGTCCGGGAAGGGCCGCATTACCAAGCTGTTCTTCCCGGACATACGCCTGGCGTTCCGAGTGATAGGGAATGTTGGCGTATCCTACTGGAAAACCCAAGCGTGGACGGGCCATGGCGGGAACGCCTCGTACCTTCACCGTTTCAAATGCTGCGACGATCCCAGGTGCATATGCTCCCCAGACGCGGCGCAGACGATCGAGCACGTCCTGAACGAATGCCCAGCTTACGGGACGCAGAGGTTGAAGCTCGAATTCGAGGTCGACGCCAATATCTCGACCTCGACCTGGAGCTCCCTCTTAGCGGGCAAGAAGTCAGGACCGAAATTCGCCGATTTCTGCGTCAGCGTAATGAAGGCAGTGGCGCACACCAATAAGGCAAACGCTCGGCCGCCCTAGCAGGGTGGGGAAATGTATAAACAAAGGTGCCATAAATAAGTTTTATCGTAATAAGTATGACAATTTTAGTTTTAATAATGACAAGAATTAAAAGTATTTTATAATGTTTTTAATTAATTTGAATTTTATATAAATTGATAATTGAGCTGAAATTTATAATTTAAATTTAATTTTATTAATAATATATTTTATTTATTTAATGGACCTAGCAATAAGTTAATGACTTGACATAAAATAATTTGACAAACATGGATAAAAAAAAAAAAAAAAAATATTGATAATAATAAGAATAGTTTGAATTTAAAATGTATAATGAATGAAAATAAAATAAAGATTTGACAAGGACCCCGAAAAATCATATCGGGGGGCTTCAAGAGCCAGAATTAATAAAAAAAAAAAAAAAAAAAAACCTAACCTAACCTAACCTAACCTTACCTAACCTAACCTAACCTAACCTAACCTAACCTAACCTAACCTAACCTAACCTAACCTAACCTAACCTAACCTAACCTAACCTAACCTAACCTAACCTAACCTAACCTAACCTAACCTAACCTAACCTAACCTAACCTAACCTAACCTAACCTAACCTAACCTAACCTAACCTAACCTAACCTAACCTAACCTAACCTAACCTAACCTAACCTAACCTAACCTAACCTAACCTAACCTAACCTAACCTAACCTAACCTAACCTAACCTAACCTAACCTAACCTAACCTAACCTAACCTAACCTAACCTAACCTAACCTAACCTAACCTAACCTAACCTAACCTAACCTAACCTAACCTAACCTAACCTAACCTAACCTAACCTAACCTAACCTAACCTAACCTAACCTAACCTAACCTAACCTAACCTAACCTAACCTAACCTAACCTAACCTAACCTAACCTAACCTAACCTAACCTAACCTAACCTAACCTAACCTAACCTAACCTAACCTAACCTAACCTAACCTAACCTAACCTAACCTAACCTAACCTAACCTAACCTAACCTAACCTAACCTAACCTAACCTAACCTAACCTAACCTAACCTAACCTAACCTAACCTAACCTAACCTAACCTAACCTAACCTAACCTAACCTAACCTAACCTAACCTAACCTAACCTAACCTAACCTAACCTAACCTAACCTAACCTAACCTAACCTAACCTAACCTAACCAACAGTCGCTCTCGAGCCTTCGTCGAGAGCACACGCGACCACTGCTCCGAGGGTGCCGGCACCCGGCAGCGTTTCATTTCCCACCCGGCAGCAATTGGCCGCATTTGGCTGCAATTGGCAGCACTTGGCAGCGGTCGGCAGCAACCGGCAGCGGTCGGCAGCACCCTTTACAATTTACATACGGTTTTCGGCTGCAGCCGGCAGCATTTGGCAGCGGTCGGCCGCGTTTGACCGCAATCGGCAGCGATCGGTTGCAGTTGTTCCTGGATTCTGCGACTTTGCGAGGGCACTTGGCAGCGGCCGGCAGCACTCACCGCGTCCGGCAGCATCCGGCTGCGTCCGGCAGCACTTGGCAGCGCCCGGTTGCGTCCGGCAGCACCCGGCAGCACCCGGTTGCGTCCGGCAGCACCCGGCAGCACTTGGCTGCGTTCGGCAGCACCCGGTTGCGTCCGGCAGCACCTGGCGGTGTGACCGCACCTGGCAGCGCAGCGACTCAGCTTCGAAGGTGAATGGCGGTGACCCACTAACCGAAGATGCCATGTGCCCGGTCACCTCCTTGTTCAGCGCTTAACAATGGATCAGCCTTCGCGGGGCTCCGGATGGGGGCTCGAGTGGAAATGTACGGGGCTTCTTCGTCCTCAACTGCATCATCTCCGAGATTACACTACCCGGACTCTCCTGGGCCATCCGGCCAGCTTTTAGGCCAGAACTTATTTTCGGCACTGGAAGCTGGAACGTCTGGGCTGGGCACCGAGTCTGTGGACTCGGAGAGGCTTCGGGACGCGACTCAGTCACGACCCTCCCGGCCCCTTAAATCAAACTCAGCAAGACCTCCCCCGTTGCCAGACTTCAGCAACTCACCCCACTTCACAACATATGGCAATATTTTTGAGCTACTGGCAGAAATACCACAGGTCCTCGCCTCTGGCAAGAGCGTGACTAGAGCTATGAAGCAGAAAATTCTAGAGAAGCTCACCTCAGCTCAAGACCGGTTGATGGAGCTGTATAACAAGGAAACACAGAATTCGTCTGACGCGGAGCAGCCTTCCACCCCAGCGCCCAGTCAGCACATCAACATTGCAGATGAGCTTCCTGCTCTGGTTGAGAAGGCAGTTGTGCGAGCTCTTCGCTCTGAGTCAGGGAGAAATCGAGTCAGCACCTCTCCCTCGGAAGGCGCAGCTACATACGCTCAGATTTTATCACGAAACACCGCTGGGCCAACGCTCTCCCGGAACACCCATCCACGCCCTGCAGAAATGAAACCGGCTCTCATTCTGACATGTGAAAAACAGGGAGCCCCAAGAGAAGTGGCAGTGCAAGCTCTCAGGCAAGTAATTAATTTCAAGGAAACGCACTATACCGCCTCTAGAATATCCAAATTGTCCAATGGAAAGACCAGGGTTGAGTTTGAAAATCAGGTACATATGGAAGATGCAATGAAGAGAATAAAGGAGGCCCCTCCATCTTTGGGCATATCGGCTGAGGCCGAAAGAAAAATACGCCCCATGGTGATCCTCAAGGGTGTTTCCAAGGACGTAGGCCGTGAAGAGCTCATTGAGATCATAAGGGAGCACAACGGCGAATTGGCTGACTTATCCGACGAGGACATCAAACTACGGTTCATCCGCAGCAACAGGAGCCCCAATTTGTACAACGCAGTGTTATCCACCGCTCCAAAGGCGTGGAGAATAATTGTGTCCCTCGGCAGGCTGCGGGTGGATTTCCAGAGAGTCCATGTCGAAAACTTCACGCCGTTTATGCAGTGCAGGCGCTGCCAGCAGTTTGGACACACTCAGACCCGATGCACATCACCAAGCCTCTGTGAACACTGTAGCCAGAGCAATCACGATCAAGCTTCCTGCCCTACTGCCTCCGTATCGCCCACCTGCGGGAACTGCGTGACTCACAACGCCCGTTTCAAGACCAGCGGGGACACGAAACACTCCGCACTCTCCCAAGACTGCCCCAGGTACAGAGCAATGTATAGAAGAATTTTAGACAAAATTGATTATGGCTCGCAGTAACGTCAATCTCACCCCTCACTTTATTCAGTGCAATTTGGATAGATCCCTTGTATCTTTTAATGAGTTATGTGCTGTTTTATCTGATCAAGAGTTTGAGGTTGCCGTTATTGCCGAGCCCTATGTGGGTAGTGGGAATTTGGCCAAGGGAACGCCTTTGGCGGAGGCCTTTCAGGCGTCTGGTCATAGTGATAGGGTCAGGGCCGCCATATATATAAAGAAACAATTTTCCATCCGGACTAGGGCGATTCTAATGTCACAATTTTCAACCCCAGATCTAGCCATAGTTAGGCTGTCCCTTGGCCAACGCTCTTTGTTTATTGTTTCTGTTTACTTGCCTCCCCGTGTCGACTCCGGTCCCACCTTGGATGCCCTGGCAGCGTTTTTGGATAGTACTAATAATTCCGACTGTATAGTTGCGGGCGATTTTAATGGCTGGCATCCGGCGTGGGGGCGTCGTGGGGGGGGCAACGCTAGGGGGTACGCCGTGCACTCGTTTATGAGCTCCAGAGCTTTTTTATGCATTAACACCGGTGATATCACATTTGAAACGGTTACTCACGGTCAAATTAGAACTAGTAGTATAGACCTTACCTTCATCTCCGATAACGTGGCTTCGCGGATTTCTGGGTGGAGAACTGACTTGGGGGCTATCGCTTCCACCCGACACATCGCAATTCTGTATGAATATCACTCTGGGGCTCCGCCTTGCGGACCGCCTCTTAATTCGTCCACCTATCGATACCGCACCTCACCACAAAGCAATTGGTTAGGGTTTAAGGATGCTCTGGCCTCCATTTTTCTTGAAATGGGCTTGGAGGCTGCTGATGTGTCCAATCTCTCGGAATCGGGTCTGGATTCCTTCGTACTTGAGTTGACCGCGGCCATAAACCGTGCTGCTGGCGCAGTGTTTGATCCTAGGGGTGGAGCCGCTCCTTCGCCCCGTTCACCCTTTTGGAATTCTAGGCTTGACGGGGAGAAGGCTGCTTTGGCCCGATTGCGGCGTGAGGCGCTCGCGGCGAGAGCTAATGGAGTGCCGCCTGAACTGGTTGACCCTTTGGTGGCTAGGCTTCGGGATGCTAGGGAGCGTTATAAAAGTTCAATATGTAGGGAGTCTACCGAACACTTTAGGAAATTCTGTGAGTCTCAGACCCCAGAAACGGTGTGGACCATAACTAACCCTCTTGTGCGATCTGATGGCGCACCTAGAAGGCCTCCTGCCACTCTTTCCGCGCAGAACGGCCATACCATCACTGCGGAGGAGACTGCGGAGACTCTGCTGGAGCACTTCTTCCCTGATGACCGACCTGAACTGGACACAGCACACCAGGCGACTATACGAGCTCAGCTGAATACAGTCCCAGCTACTGAGGATGATCTTCCATTCACGGGGGATGAGGTGCTCGAGGCCCTTCGGGGCATGTCACCCAAGAAGTCACCGGGCATGGATGGGCTCACGTCGGACATCTGTCTGGCTGCGGTGGAGTGCTTCCCCGCACTATTTACCGGAGTTTTCAATAGGTGTTTGGCCCTGGGTCACTTTCCTAGGGGCTGGAAGATGGCAATTGTTAAAATTATCCCTAAGCCAGGAGCAAACGGCGCGGATTCTTTGAAATCTCACCGTCCCATCGGCCTCATCAATGTGCTCGGCAAGCTCTTGGAGAAGCTGTTTGCCGGTCGACTTACCCACCACCTTGCTGTTACGGGCAACCTCTCCCCACTGCAGTTTGGCTTTAAGCGTCATGTCTCATCTATACATGCTCTTCAGGAGGTCACTAAGTTCGTCGGGCGGGCACGGGTGGCTAGAGAACCATGTGTGGCGATCTCGCTTGATATTAAGTCAGCCTTCAATATGGCCTGGTGGCCTGCCATCCTCAAGAGGCTCAGAGATACTCGTTGCCCTGCCAACATTTTCAAACTTATCTTAAACTATCTCCGCGACCGTTCCGTCCTCCTCAGCTATGCTGGCACTGACGCTTTTAGGGAGATGCGGAGGGGGTGCGTTCAGGGCTCTGTCTGCGGGCCTACGCTGTGGAATCTGATTTTGGACGAGCTGCTGGGTCTGGGGATGCCGGCGGGATGTCGCGTTCAGGCATACGCCGACGATGTTGTGCTCCTTGTTGCTGCGAAGGATGTAGGGTCCCTGCAGGATGCGGCCTGCGCAGCGCTGGATCGTATTGCGGCCTGGGGAGAGGGGGTCAAGCTGGTTTTCGGACCAGACAAGACCAAGGCACTGGCTTTTTCGCGCAGAGCCGCCAGAATCTGTTTACAGATGCGGGGAAACCGTATTGCCTTTTCTGGGCACTTCAGGCTACTCGGGGTTATTATAGATGACCAACTAAACTTTTCGCAGCACGTCAAGCACACTGTGGAGAGGGCGGAGAGGCTGTTTCAGAGGTTGTGTCTTTTTGTTCGCCCTTCCTGGGGCCTCCATCCTGGCAATGTGGAATCTATCTATCGGTACGCAATCGTTCCAGCAGTGACTTATGCTGCCGGGATATGGGGACATGTCGCTGGGTTGGCCGTGAACAGGAAGCGTCTTATCGCTCTGCAAAGGGGTTTCGCCATGCGCGCTATCCGCGCCTACCGCACGGTTTCCGCGAATGCGGCCTTGGCTCTTTCCCTCTTTCGACCGCTTGACCTGGAGGTCATGTATGTGGCCGAGATTGAGCGGACTCGTCTTCGGACCACCTCGGAATTTCTGCCTGAGGATATATTATTGGAAACACCTATCTCTGTTTCTGAGCTGCCTCACCCTGCTCTGCGGGTGTCCCCGGGTCATGCTGTCGCCACAAGCCCCGATGAGATTGGCGAGGCTTGCCTGTTGGATACTGTGCAGCTATATACAGATGGCAGTAAGAAGGACAGTGACCGCGTGGGCGCAGCCGTTGTGTGCGCTGATGCCAGCGCGCGCCCCATCGTCACTGCGCGCAGATTCAAGCTCCATAGCGTGTGCACGGTGTTCCAGGCGGAATTGTTTGCCATCGTGAGGGCGTGCCAGCTGGCGGTCGCGGAGGGGTATCCGGATGCGCTTATTTGTTCTGACTCTTTGTCCGCTTTGCGGGCACTGCAGCGGCGTAGTAGTACGCACCCTCTGGTGTACCTCGTACATAAAGCCATCATACAACACGCGTCCGTGGGCCGGATAAGATTCTGCTGGGTCAAGGGCCACGCGGGCCTTCCGGGCAACGAGAGGGCTGACATGGAGGCCGGCCTCGCGGCTGAGCTCAAGAAGGCTCCTGACTATGACCGTTTTCCTATGTCATACGTGAGGAGACACTGCCATGCTCGTGCTGAGGCTGAATGGGAGTGCCGTTACCTCGAAGCTCCACAAGGCAGTCACACGCGCAACATCTTCCCAACCTTGCGGAGTATCAGGAAGTTCCGAGCCTGGGTCAGGCCTTCATTCTACCTTACGCAGTTTCTTACCGGTCACGGGGCACACCGCACCTACCTATACAGGTTCAAAATTTCCCCCACTGAAGCATGTCCTTGTGACTCGTCTACTCCGCAGGGGCCTGCGCACCTGCTTGCTGCCTGTCCGCGGTTTTCGGCGGAACGCCATGGGCACTATGTCCGATGTTCCTGGGGGAGAACGGAACCCTTTGATCTTGCGGGACTGACTAGGAGGGGCAGTCTGGTGAGGTCGGTGGTGGCTCTTATTGAACACATTTACCGAAACCTAAAATCATTTAACTCAGATGTTCACATGTGATCCCTGGTGGCTGCGGCCGGCTGCTGCCGGCAGCGGTCGGCAGCGGCCGGTTGCGGTCGGCAGCGGTCGGCAGCAGTTGACTAAAGTTCGCTCCTGCTGCTGCCGGCCGCGGCCAGTCAATTAGTAAGTTAAGTTATTATATTTAGCAAGATAAGTACCAACTAAGATTTCTAAGATTTGTAAGCAAGAAAGCTCTTGCAGCTGACCTAAAGATTGTCAAAAGTCGCGGCTGGCAGCGGCCGGCAGCGGCCGGTTGCGGTCGGCAGCGGTCGGCAGCGGTCGACTAAAGCTCGCTCCTGCTGCTGCCGGTCGCGGCTGGCGGCTGCCAATTAGTAAGTTATAGCTGAGCTGGCTTAAAGACTGTCATAGGTCGCGGCTGGCAGCGGCCGGCAGCGGCCGGCAGCCACCGGTTGCGGTCGGCGGCGGTCGGCAGCGGTCGGCAGCGGTTGACTAAAGTTCGCTCCTACTGCTGCCGGCCGCGGCCGGTCAATTGGTAAGTTAAGTTATTATATTTAGTAAGATAAGTACCAACTAAGATTTCTAAGATTTGTAAGCAAGAAAGCTCTTGCAGCTGACCTAAAGATTGTCAAAAGTCGCGGCTGGCAGCGGCCGGCAGCGGTCGGCAACGGTCGGCAGCAGTTGACTAAAGTTCGCTCCTGCTGCTGCCGGCCGCGGCCAGTCAATTAGTAAGTTAAGTTATTATATTTAGTAAGATAAGTACCAACTAAGATTTCTAAGATTTGTAAGCAAGAAAGCTCAAGCTCTTGCAGCTGACCTAAAGATTGTCAAAAGTCGCGGCTGGCAGCGGCCGGCAGCGGCCGGTTGCGGTCGGCAGCGGTCGGCAGCGGTCGGCAGCGGTTGACTAAAGTTCGCTCCTGCTGCTGCTGCCGGCCGCGGCCGGTCAATTAGTAAGTTAAGTTATTATATTTAGTAAGATAAGTACCAACTAAGATTTCTAAGATTTGTAAGCAAGAAAGCTGTTGCAGTTGACCTAAAGATTGTCAAAAGTCGCGGCTGGCAGCGGCCGGCAGCGGTCGGCAGCGGTCGGCAGCGGTCGGCAGCGGTTGACTAAAGTTCGCTCCTACTGCTTTAGTAAGCCAATTAGTAGTATTAGTTTAGTAGGCCAATTAGTAAGTTAAGTTATTATATTTAGTAAGATAAGTTCCAACTAAGATTTCTAAGATTTGTAAGCAAGAAAGCTCTTGCAGTTGACCTAAAGATTGTCAAAAGTCGCGGCTGGCAGCGGCCGCGGTCGGCAGCGGTCGGCAGCGGTTGACTAAAGTTCGCTGCTACTGCTGCCGGCCGCGGCCGGAAAGTTAAGTCATTATGTTAAGTTACCAGGTGTAAAAAAAAAAAAAAAAAAAAAAAAAAAAAAAAAAAAAAAAAAAAAAAAAAAAAAAAATATAAAAAAAAAATAAAAAAAAAAAATATAAAAAAAAAAAAAAAAAAAAAAAAAATATATATATATATATACATTGACTTATTATTATTACTCTAATTTTAAGCTCTGTCATAATCATTTGCATAAATCCATTTTGTTAAGTATTCCTTGATTTTATTTTGTTTTGTTTTTGTTTTCCTCTCTCCTTTCATGTCTTTTATACTTCCACTTTCAGAAGAATAATCTATTGTTCTTCTTCTTAATTCTCATCCTATTTCCTGTGTTCTATTGTCCTATTATCTCACCATATCCGCTGGCTGCATCCCGACGCAGCCTCCGGATTTATACTCCATTAGCATTGTTTACATAATAAAAAAAAGTCAAAATCAAATATCAGCTAAAATGACAATAATAAAAAAAAAAAAAAAAAAAAAAAAAAAACCTAACCTAACCTAACCTAACCTAACCTAACCTAACCTAACCTAACCTAACCTAACCTAACCTAACCTAACCTAACTAACCTAACCTAACCTAACCTAACTACCTAACTAACTAACCTAACCTAACCTAACCTAACCTAACACTAACCTAAACCAGTCGCTCTCGAGCCTTCGTCGAGAGCACACGCGACCACTGCTCCGAGGGTGCCGGCACCCGGCAGCGTTTCATTTCCCACCCGCAGCAATTGGCCGCATATTGGCTGCAATTGGCAGCACTTGGCAGCGGTCGGCAGCAACCGGCAGCGGTCGGCAGCACCCTTTACATATTACATACGGTTTTCGGCTGCAGCCGGCGAGCATTTGGCAGCGGTCGGCCGCGTTTGACCGCAATCGGCAGCGATCGGTTGCAGTTGTTCTGGATTCTGCGACTTTGCGAGGGCACATTCTGCGACTTTGCGAGGGCACTTGGCAGCGGCCGGCAGCACTCACCGCGTCCGGCAGCATCCGGCTGCGTCCGGCAGCACTTGGCAGCGCCCGGTTGCGTCCGGCAGCACCCGGCAGCACCCGGTTGCGTCCGGCAGCACCCGGCAGCACTTGGCTGCGTTCGGCAGCACCCGGTTGCGTCCGGCAGCACCTGGCGGTGTGACCGCACCTGGCAGCGCAGCGACTCAGCTTCGAAGGTGAATGGCGGTGACCCACTAACCGAAGATGCCATGTACCCGGTCACCTCCTTGTTCAGCGCTTAACAATGGATCAGCCTTCGCGGGGCTCCAGATGGGGGCTCGAGTGGAAATGTACGGGGCTTCTTCGTCCTCAACTGCATCATCTCCGAGATTACACTACCCGGACTCTCCTGAGCCATCCGGCCAGCTTTTAGGCCAGAACTTATTTTCGGCACTGGAAGCTGGAACGTCTGGGCTGAGCACCGAGTCTGTGGACTCGGAGAGGCTTCGGGACGCGACTCAGTCACGACCCTCCCGGCCCCTTAAATCAAACTCAGCAAGACCTCCCCCGTTGCCAGACTTCAGCAACTCACCCCACTTCACAACATATGGCAATATTTTTGAGCTACTGGCAGAAATACCACAGGTCCTCGCCTCTGGCAAGAGCGTGACTAGAGCTATGAAGCAGAAAATTCTAGAGAAGCTCACCTCAGCTCAAGACCGGTTGATGGAGCTGTATAACAAGGAAACACAGAATTCGTCTGACGCGGAGCAGCCTTCCACCCCAGCGCCCAGTCAGCACATCAACATTGCAGATGAGCTTCCTGCTCTGGTTGAGAAGGCAGTTGTGCGAGCTCTTCGCTCTGAGTCAGGGAGAAATCGAGTCAGCACCTCTCCCTCGGAAGGCGCAGCTACATACGCTCAGATTTTATCACGAAACACCGCTGGGCCAACGCTCTCCCGGAACACCCATCCACGCCCTGCAGAAATGAAACCGGCTCTCATTCTGACATGTGAAAAACAGGGAGCCCCAAGAGAAGTGGCAGTGCAAGCTCTCAGGCAAGTAATTAATTTCAAGGAAACGCACTATACCGCCTCTAGAATATCCAAATTGTCCAATGGAAAGACCAGGGTTGAGTTTGAAAATCAGGTACATATGGAAGATGCAATGAAGAGAATAAAGGAGGCCCCTCCATCTTTGGGCATATCGGCTGAGGCCGAAAGAAAAATACGCCCCATGGTGATCCTCAAGGGTGTTTCCAAGGACGTAGGCCGTGAAGAGCTCATTGAGATCATAAGGGAGCACAACGGCGAATTGGCTGACTTATCCGACGAGGACATCAAACTACGGTTCATCCGCAGCAACAGGAGCCCCAATTTGTACAACGCAGTGTTATCCACCGCTCCAAAGGCGTGGAGAATAATTGTGTCCCTCGGCAGGCTGCGGGTGGATTTCCAGAGAGTCCATGTCGAAAACTTCACGCCGTTTATGCAGTGCAGGCGCTGCCAGCAGTTTGGACACACTCAGACCCGATGCACATCACCAAGCCTCTGTGAACACTGTAGCCAGAGCAATCACGATCAAGCTTCCTGCCCTACTGCCTCCGTATCGCCCACCTGCGGGAACTGCGTGACTCACAACGCCCGTTTCAAGACCAGCGGGGACACGAAACACTCCGCACTCTCCCAAGACTGCCCCAGGTACAGAGCAATGTATAGAAGAATTTTAGACAAAATTGATTATGGCTCGCAGTAACGTCAATCTCACCCCTCACTTTATTCAGTGCAATTTGGATAGATCCCTTGTATCTTTTAATGAGTTATGTGCTGTTTTATCTGATCAAGAGTTTGAGGTTGCCGTTATTGCCGAGCCCTATGTGGGTAGTGGGAATTTGGCCAAGGGAACGCCTTTGGCGGAGGCCTTTCAGGCGTCTGGTCATAGTGATAGGGTCAGGGCCGCCATATATATAAAGAAACAATTTTCCATCCGGACTAGGGCGATTCTAATGTCACAATTTTCAACCCCAGATCTAGCCATAGTTAGGCTGTCCCTTGGCCAACGCTCTTTGTTTATTGTTTCTGTTTACTTGCCTCCCCGTGTCGACTCCGGTCCCACCTTGGATGCCCTGGCAGCGTTTTTGGATAGTACTAATAATTCCGACTGTATAGTTGCGGGCGATTTTAATGGCTGGCATCCAGCGTGGGGGCGTCGTGGGGGGGGCAACGCTAGGGGGTACGCCGTGCACTCGTTTATGAGCTCCAGAGCTTTTTTATGCATTAACACCGGTGATATCACATTTGAAACGGTTACTCACGGTCAAATTAGAACTAGTAGTATAGACCTTACCTTCATCTCCGATAACGTGGCTTCGCGGATTTCTGGGTGGAGAACTGACTTGGGGGCTATCGCTTCCACCCGACACATCGCAATTCTGTATGAATATCACTCTGGGGCTCCGCCTTGCGGACCGCCTCTTAATTCGTCCACCTATCGATACCGCACCTCACCACAAAGCAATTGGTTAGGGTTTAAGGATGCTCTGGCCTCCATTTTTCTTGAAATGGGCTTGGAGGCTGCTGATGTGTCCAATCTCTCGGAATCGGGTCTGGATTCCTTCGTACTTGAATTGACCGCGGCCATAAACCGTGCTGCTGGCGCAGTGTTTGATCCTAGGGGTGGAGCCGCTCCTTCGCCCCGTTCACCCTTTTGGAATTCTAGGCTTGACGAGGAGAAGGCTGCTTTGGCCCGATTGCGGCGTGAGGCGCTCGCGGCGAGAGCTAATGGAGTGCCGCCTGAACTGGTTGACCCTTTGGTGGCTAGGCTTCGGGATGCTAGGGAGCGTTATAAAAGTTCAATATGTAGGGAGTCTACCGAACACTTTAGGAAATTCTGTGAGTCTCAGACCCCAGAAACGGTGTGGACCATAACTAACCCTCTTATGCGATCTGATGGCGCACCTAGAAGGCCTCCTGCCACTCTTTCCGCGCAGAACGGCCATACCATCACTGCGGAGGAGACTGCGGAGACTCTGCTGGAGCACTTCTTCCCTGATGACCGACCTGAACTGGACACAGCACACCAGGCGACTATACGAGCTCAGCTGAATACAGTCCCAGCTACTGAGGATGATCTTCCATTCACGGGGGATGAGGTGCTCGAGGCCCTTCGGGGCATGTCACCCAAGAAGTCACCGGGCATGGATGGGCTCACGTCGGACATCTGTCTGGCTGCGGTGGAGTGCTTCCCCGCACTATTTACCGGAGTTTTCAATAGGTGTTTGGCCCTGGGTCACTTTCCTAGGGGCTGGAAGATGGCAATTGTTAAAATTATCCCTAAGCCAGGAGCAAACGGCGCGGATTCTTTGAAATCTCACCGTCCCATCGGCCTCATCAATGTGCTCGGCAAGCTCTTGGAGAAGCTGTTTGCCGGTCGACTTACCCACCACCTTGCTGTTACGGGCAACCTCTCCCCACTGCAGTTTGGCTTTAAGCGTCATGTCTCATCTATACATGCTCTTCAGGAGGTCACTAAGTTCGTCGGGCGGGCACGGGTGGCTAGAGAACCATGTGTGGCGATCTCGCTTGATATTAAGTCAGCCTTCAATATGGCCTGGTGGCCTGCCATCCTCAAGAGGCTCAGAGATACTCGTTGCCCTGCCAACATTTTCAAACTTATCTTAAACTATCTCCGCGACCGTTCCGTCCTCCTCAGCTATGCTGGCACTGACGCTTTTAGGGAGATGCGGAGGGGGTGCGTTCAGGGCTCTGTCTGCGGGCCTACGCTGTGGAATCTGATTTTGGACGAGCTGCTGGGTCTGGGGATGCCGGCGGGATGTCGCGTTCAGGCATACGCCGACGATGTTGTGCTCCTTGTTGCTGCGAAGGATGTAGGGTCCCTGCAGGATGCGGCCTGCGCAGCGCTGGATCGTATTGCGGCCTGGGGAGAGGGGGTCAAGCTGGTTTTCGGACCAGACAAGACCAAGGCACTGGCTTTTTCGCGCAGAGCCGCCAGAATCTGTTTACAGATGCGGGGAAACCGTATTGCCTTTTCTGGGCACTTCAGGCTACTCGGGGTTATTATAGATGACCAACTAAACTTTTCGCAGCACGTCAAGCACACTGTGGAGAGGGCGGAGAGGCTGTTTCAGAGGTTGTGTCTTTTTGTTCGCCCTTCCTGGGGCCTCCATCCTGGCAATGTGGAATCTATCTATCGGTACGCAATCGTTCCAGCAGTGACTTATGCTGCCGGGATATGGGGACATGTCGCTGGGTTGGCCGTGAACAGGAAGCGTCTTATCGCTCTGCAAAGGGGTTTCGCCATACGCGCTATCCGCGCCTACCGCACAGTTTCCGCGAATGCGGCCTTGGCTCTTTCCCTCTTTCGACCGCTTGACCTGGAGGTCATGTATGTGGCCGAGATTGAGCGGACTCGTCTTCGGACCACCTCGGAATTTCTGCCTGAGGATATATTATTGGAAACACCTATCTCTGTTTCTGAGCTGCCTCACCCTGCTCTGCGGGTGTCCCCGGGTCATGCTGTCGCCACAAGCCCCGATGAGATTGGCGAGGCTTGCCTGTTGGATACTGTGCAGCTATATACAGATGGCAGTAAGAAGGACAATGACCGCGTGGGCGCAGCCGTTGTGTGCGCTGATGCCAGCGCGCGCCCCATCGTCACTGCGCGCAGATTCAAGCTCCATAGCGTGTGCACGGTGTTCCAGGCGGAATTGTTTGCCATCGTGAGGGCGTGCCAGCTGGCGGTCGCGGAGGGGTATCCGGATGCGCTTATTTGTTCTGACTCTTTGTCCGCTTTGCGGGCACTGCAGCGGCGTAGTAGTACGCACCCTCTGGTGTACCTCGTACATAAAGCCATCATACAACACGCGTCCGTGGGCCGGATAAGATTCTGCTGGGTCAAGGGCCACGCGGGCCTTCCGGGCAACGAGAGGGCTGACATGGAGGCCGGCCTCGCGGCTGAGCTCAAGAAGGCTCCTGACTATGACCGTTTTCCTATGTCATACGTGAGGAGACACTGCCATGCTCGTGCTGAGGCTGAATGGGAGTGCCGTTACCTCGAAGCTCCACAAGGCAGTCACACGCGCAACATCTTCCCAACCTTGCGGAGTATCAGGGAGTTCCGAGCCTGGGTCAGGCCTTCATTCTACCTTACGCAGTTTCTTACCGGTCACGGGGCACACCGCACCTACCTATACAGGTTCAAAATTTCCCCCACTGAAGCATGTCCTTGTGACTCGTCTACTCCGCAGGGGCCTGCGCACCTGCTTGCTGCCTGTCCGCGGTTTTCGGCGGAACGCCATGGGCACTATGTCCGATGTTCCTGGGGGAGAACAGAACCCTTTGATCTTGCGGGACTGACTAGGAGGGGCAGTCTGGTGAAGTCGGTGGTGGCTCTTATTGAACACATTTACCGAAACCTAAAATCATTTAACTCAGATGTTCACATGTGATCCCTGGTGGCTGCGGCCGGCTGCTGCCGGCAGCGGTCGGCAGCGGCCGGTTGCGGTCGGCAGCGGTCGGCAGCGGTCGGCAGCAGTTGACTAAAGTTCGCTCCTGCTGCTGCCGGCCGCGGCCAGTCAATTAGTAAGTTAAGTTATTATATTTAGCAAGATAAGTACCAACTAAGATTTCTAAGATTTGTAAGCAAGAAAGCTCTTGCAGCTGACCTAAAGATTGTCAAAAGTCGCGGCTGGCAGCGGCCGGCAGCGGCCGGTTGCGGTCGGCAGCGGTCGGCAGCGGTCGACTAAAGCTCGCTCCTGCTGCTGCCGGTCGCGGCTGGCGGCTGCCAATTAGTAAGTTATAGCTGAGCTGGCTTAAAGACTGTCATAGGTCGCGGCTGGCAGCGGCCGGCAGCGGCCGGCAGCCACCGGTTGCGGTCGGCGGCGGTCGGCAGCGGTCGGCAGCGGTTGACTAAAGTTCGCTCCTACTGCTGCCGGCCGCGGCCGGTCAATTGGTAAGTTAAGTTATTATTTTTAGTAAGATAAGTACCAACTAAGATTTCTAAGATTTGTAAGCAGGAAAGCTCTTGCAGTTGATCTAAAGATTGTCAAAAGTCGCGGCTGGCAGCGGCCGGCAGCGGCCGGTTGCGGTCGGCAGCGGTCGGCAGCGGTCGGCAGCGGCTGACTAAAGTTCGCTCCTGCTGCTGCCGGCCGCGGCCGGTCAATTAGTAAGTTAAGTTATTATATTTAGTAGGATAAGCACCAACTAAGATTTCTAAGATTTGTAAGCAAGAAAGCTCTTGCAGCTGACCTAAAGATTGTCAAAAGTCGCGGCTGGCAGCGGCCGGCAGCGGCCGGTTGCGGTCGGCAGCGGTCGGCAGCGGCCGGCAGCGGCCGGTTGCGGTCGGCAGCGGTCGGCTGCGGTCGGCAGCGGTCGGCAGCGGTTGACTAAAGTTCGCTCCTGCTGCTGCCGGCCGCGGCCGGTCAATTAGTAAGTTGTTATTATATTTAGTAAGATAAGTACCAACTAAGATTTCTAAGATTTGTAAGCAAGAAAGCTCTTGCAGCTGACCTAAAGATTGTCAAAAGTCGCGGCTGGCAGCGGCCGGCAGCGGCCGGTTGCGGTCGGCAGCGGTCGGCAGCAGTTGACTAAAGTTCGCTCCTGCTGCTGCCGGCCGCGGCCAGTCAATTAGTAAATTGTTATTACATTTAGTAAGATAAGTACCAACTAAGATTTCTAAGATTTGTAAGCAAGAAAGCTCTTGCAGCTGACCTAAAGATTGTCAAAAGTCGTGGCTGGCAGCGGCCGGCAGCGGCCGGTTGCGGTCGGCAGCGGTCGGCAGCGGTCGGCAGCAGTTGACTAAAGTTCGCTCCTGCTGCTGCCGGCCGCGGCCAGTCAATTAGTAAGTTAAGTTATTATATTTAGTAAGATAAGTACCTACTAAGATTTCTAAGATTTGTAAGCAGGAAAGCTCTTGCAGCTGACCTAAAGATTGTCAAAAGTCGCGGCTGGCAGCGGCCGGCAGCGGCCGGTTGCGGTCGGCAGCGGTCGGCAGCGGTCGACTAAAGTTCGCTCCTGCTGCTGCCGGTCGCGGCTAGCGGCTGCCAATTAGTAAGTTATAGTTGAGCTGGCTTAAAGACTGTCATGGGTCGCGGCTGGCAGCGGCCGGCAGCGGCCGGCAGCCACCGGTTGCGGTCGGCAGCGGTCGGCAGCGGTCGGCAGCGGTTGACTAAAGTTCGCTCCTACTGCTGCCGGCCGCGGCCGGTCAATTGGTAAGTTAAGTTATTATATTTAGTAAGATAAATACCAACTAAGATTTCTAAGATTTGTAAGCAAGAAAGCTCTTGCAGCTGACCTAAAGATTGTCAAAAGTCGCGGCTGGCAGCGGCCGGCAGCGGTCGGCAGCGGTCGGCAGCGGTCGGCAGCGGTCGGCAGCAGTTGACTAAAGTTCGCTCCTGCTGCTGCCGGCCGCGGCCAGTCAATTAGTAAGTTAAGTTATTATATTTAGTAAGATAAGTACCAACTAAGATTTCTAAGATTTGTAAGCAAGAAAGCTCTTGCAGCTGACCTAAAGATTGTCAAAGTCGCGGCTGGCAGCGGCCGGCAGCGGCCGGTTGCGGTCGGCAGCGGTCGGCGGCGGTCGGCAGCGGTTGACTAAAGTTCGCTCCTACTGCTGCCGGCCGCGGCCGATCAATTAGTAAGTTAAGTTATTATATTTAGTAAGATATGTACCAACTAAGATTTCTAAGACTTGTAAGCAAGAAAGCTCTTGCAGTTGACCTAAAGATTGTCAAAAGTCGCGGCTGGCAGCGGCCGGCAGCGGTCGGCAGCGGTCGGCAGCGGTCGGCAGCGGTTGACTAAAGTTCGCTCCTGCTGCTGCCGGCCGCGGCCGGCCAATTAGTAAGTTAAGTTATTATATTTAGTAAGATAAGTTCCAACTAAGATTTCTAAGATTTGTAAGCAAGAAAGCTCTTGCAGTTGACCTAAAGATTGTCAGAAAAGTCGCGGTCGGCAGCGGTCGGCAGCGGTTGACTAAAGTTCGCTGCTACTGCTGCCGGCCGCGGCCGGTAAGTTAAGTCATTATGTTAAGTTATCAGGTGTAAAAAAAAAAAAAAAAAAAAAAAAAAAAAAAAAAAAAAAAAAAAAAAAAAAACAAAAAAAAAAATTACATATATACATTGACTTATTATTATTACTCTAATTTTAAGCTCTGTCATAATCATTTGCATAAATCCATTTTGTTAAGTGTTCTTTGATTTTATTTTGTTTTGTTTTTGTTTTCCTCTCTCCTTTCATGTCTTTTATACTTCCACTTTCAGAAGAACAATCTATTGTTCTTCTTCTTAATTCTCATCATGTTTCCTGTGTTCTATTGTCCTATTATCTCACCATATCCGCTGGCTGCATCCCGACGCAGCCTCCGGATTTATACTCCATTAGCATTGTTTACATAATAATAAAAAAAAAAAAAAAAGTCAAAACCAAATATCAGCTAAAATGACAATTTTAAAAAAAAAAAAAAAAAAAAAAAAACCTAACCTAACCTAACCTAACCTAACCTAACCTAACCTAACCTAACCTAACCTAACCTAACCTAACCTAACCTAACCTAACCTAACCTAACCTAACCTAACCTAACCTAACCTAACCTAACCTAACCTAACCTAACCTAACCTAACCTAACCTAACCTAACCTAACCTAACCTAACCTAACCTAACCTAACCTAACCTAACCTAACCTAACCTAACCTAACCTAACCTAACCTAACCTAACCTAACCTAACCTAACCTAACCTAACCTAACCTAACCTAACCTAACCTAACCTAACCTAACCTAACTCAA
>CATLJT010000329.1:0-18329 GCA_949987775.1 Aproaerema taeniolella
AATGTTTACGTAAGCATGGAGGGGGCTAAGAGCTTTGCTTACTTTTGCTCACAAGGGGGGGGGGAGTAAATGATTGTAATAAATCTGCTTACCTAATACTTGAACGGCCCCATAGGGGTCAAGTTAAACATAGGGTTTTTTTTCTTACGATCTTAAACGCCACTTTTATACCTTGGTCTACTGGAGCTATTACTGTATTTCCAGCAAAATTATTGTCATGAGTGAGTAACGACTTTTATTATGTTATCTACATTAATATTATAAAGAGGAAAGATTTGTATTTTTGTATATAACAAATAAACTTGAAAACTACTGGACAGATTTAAGAAAATCTTTCACCATTAGGATGCTACATTATAACCCTGAGTAACATAGGCTACATAACGAAGTCCCGAGCGGAATGCTAGTATTACATATATTTTTTTATTTTTATTATTATTTATATTTTATAATAATTCGATTGTTTGTTTGCATTGAATAGGCTCCAAAACTACTGGACCGATCTGAAGAATTCTTTCACCATTATAATGCAAAATTATCCCTGAGTAACATAGGGTGTAATTATAATTTTCACGAATTGCCTCGGGAACGAAGTCCCGTGCGGAATGCTAGTTTTATAAACTTTCAAACGAGGGTTGAAAGTGGCCGATTGCGACTAGGGTGCAGAGTCAGCAATCGAATAACGACTGTAGTCAGTCGACAACAACCAGGACCGATGGCTTAATGTGCCCTCCAAAGCACGGAAACTCGTGATAACTTGCAACTATGGATACTCATCACGTTGCTTCCTTTCATAACGTTGCTTAGCCTCACTGATCGGTTCCGAACAGCAAGCGCTATTGGGCTACGGACAGTATGAATTATTTTCATCGGTAGTATGTGTGTATATGTCGCCGTAAAATAATAAGAATCGTAAGTTGATAAATTTTCGAGGTAGTTTATCAACTATCGGAAAATCATACAAGGTGGTTGAAATGTATTATTTGACGCAATAAATTTTATCTAATTGATCAACTTACGGTGCCTGGTTGTAAGTTTATCAACTTACGATTTCACCATACGTCAAATCATACACGAATGGACCAATCACTGCTCAATGTATATTTTTACGTTAATCTGACATCCGTAATATAATACACTGTTCTTTGATTGGTCGACGGCATTGGTGGCAAGCTGTGGCAAGTGATTATTCATAGAGTTAACAGCACCTAGACCTGACAATTTAATATTGATACTTTAGTTCAATAACATCAAAACTAATTTATAGGATGATTTTTAATAAGTCCATGATAGCAAAAGATATGCAATGTACCCGTGATTACAAACAACTTTTACTATGGGACCGACTTTGAAATCGCGAAAAAGAAATCAGCTATTTCATACATTCTGTTTGAACTTCTATGGAACAGCAGATTTTTTTTTCGCGATTTCAGAGTTGGTCTCAAAGTAAAAGTTGTTTGTAATTACGAGTACATGCATATATTTTGCTATCGTGGACTATTTAAAATTCACACGATATACAGGGCTACAGGTTAATCTCTTTCAACCTCTCGGGTGGTTGATCAGTCCATGAAACTGAACAACTTCCCCAAGGAACATAGGTCAAAATACGAAAAAAAAAATTGAGTTTCCATACAAACTTCATCAGCATATACCTAGCGCATTTTGTATGGGACATAGAATTTTTTTTTTTCGTATTTTGACCTATGTTCCAAGGGGAAGTTGTTTACTTCGAATGGAGGCGGCTGGCGCGGAGCGGGGCGAGCAAAGTGAGAGTAAGTGAGACATTCAACCAATCAGCGTACACCTCGCGTTCGTCGGATTATTTTACCGCGAGACGCCGTAAATTGATCAATTACCGGAAATGTATATGTTAAATAATACATTTCAACTGCCGTGTATGATTTTCCGGTAGTTGATAAACTACCTCGAAAGTTGATCAACTTACGATTCTTATTATTTTCCGGTGACATATACAAAAGGACATAATAACGAAGATAATGCGTATGTTAATTCAAAATAAGCAAAAATATTTTTGAAAAAATAAACACCTGGAGGTGGCGCCGCTTTCTTCGGGGCGGGTGCCGCCGCTGCTTTAAAGGATGAAAAACCAAGTTAATATCACACCATGCAGGAAATGAGGAACCCTATAACATCACAGGTAGAACACAGTTTCCAATGTATTAAAAAACTGGGTAAGAATTGTGGTAAGACCATGCAAGACAAATGGTTCAATTCACTGTAAAAATATTGATTTTTAAGGTTGAACTTTTACTCGAAATTATGGTCTCCTATAAAACTTGTATGAATCGATGGCTATATAACCTTTACAAACTGTAAGTGTAGTGTATCTGTCGTCTCGTGCGATGCACCGGCGGGGGCCGGGCGCGCGGTGGCAGTGGCAAGCCGACCGGGAGCGAGTGAGGACGTTCCGCCGTGCGGTGCATGCGCTCAGCGAGCCGATATAATATCGATCTTATTATTGAAGGAGGGACACAACAGTAAGGACAGAAACTTCCTAAAGTATCACGTTTCCAAGAAATAAGCTATCAAAGTTGCACCCGAGCCACAATTTCGCATCATACAAGTTTCATGGGCAATTAAAAAAAATATATGAAATTCATAACATATTACTTTTAAATATGAAATAAAAGATATGGGGACATGCGTTTTTTTAAGTTATGTTCACTAAAATCTAAACTCCTAAAACATCCACGTAGTTAATGGATTACTATAATCACAATGTTTTTTTGTTATCGTCATGTAAAAATGGATTTACGATGTAAAGTGACTGTTATGATTTAATTTAAGCCATAGAATACCAGTAGCTGACGAAAATTCCTCGAACGTTTTATTTATTGTGAAATTTTAATTACTCAAGATACCACATCATCAGTTGACTAAATTAACCAACTTTCCTCAAAAAATATGCGTCGTTAAACGAAATAAAATCCATGTAATCGGGTACTTAAACCAAATATATGACTCATATCGAACCGGATACTAACACATTTGAGGCTTGAAAGTCAAATTATCATCATCATAAGCCTGTCAGCCCACTGCTGGACAAAAATTCAAATGTGTTTATGTAATGTAAAATAAGTATTCAAATATAGTAAAGTTATGTAATTTTGACCTTCCGCGTAGCGTCAGAACGAAAAACATCAATGTCAACCCTGAAAAATAATTCTTTATTTTATGAGATTTACGTGAGATGTTAGTTTTTTAGGATATTTTTACTGTGTTGTGAATTAGACTTTACTTTTGCCGTGCTGTGAGGGTTGATTAAGTCAAAATTGTTGCCCCTCTGACTACATATGCCTTTACCGTCATCCTTGAAGTCCTTGAATGCGGCAACATGCTCTTGCTTTTCTACAATGATGCAGAGGAGCTGGCCTACTGGGACGCCCTTGGTGCCTTCAGGAATCAAAATCTTAGCTAAGTAGCCTTCCTCGGGTGTTTCAAAGCCCATTGTCGCTTTGTCAGTCTCAATTTCACACAGGAGATCCCCTGAAACAAAAATAAAAAAATATTCTATTGAACCTTGTAATAATGGTCTAGCTTAAGCATAGACTTACACTTACAGGATTATACTGGCATATATGTAGACAACGAAAATGTATGAGGGGAAGAAAATCCTTCACGGAAGTACAGCAAGAAAGAAAAACTAATCTCATAAGCCCGTTCTAAATTAAAAATATAAAACAACCGGTTTTGACTTGAGGGCACAAAATGGTACGCGATTTCAAAGGTCTTAAGATTTTTCGATGATTAGTGTGCAAATAAAATTGTATTCAAAAATGATTTGGTTACTTGTTCTTTATGTGGCTGTGGTGTAAATAAAAAAAATCGCGAGTGATATATTGAAAATGTCAAAATTGGTACCACTTTTTCGAGCTGTATATTCTTCCAATAAATAAGCTAAAAAGCCAGTATAATCTCAAGCCCAAGCCCAAGTAATTATTTCAAAAGGAGTTTTCAATAGCTGCCACTGAACTATTGACATAGTATTCATAAAAAAATATAGCGACCTACACTTTAGGTTGCATTTTTTAAAATAAAATAATTCAAACAATAACAGAGCCTATCCATAGATAGTAGTGCGGAAATTGGGTACTTGACTGATGTTATTTGTATATGTACATATATAATACACTTAATATGATAACGAATCCAAAATTTTGAAATTGATCAAACATAATAGACGGAGATCCCAGGGCCGCCAGACCTTACTTATTTTCTCATAAATCAAATGTGTGGGAAATAGTAGTGCTAGTATGTATTAATTAACTATATTAATTATTTTTATATTTAATTAATTATATTCTATAAGACATCAGCAGCCAGACTTCAAGACAACTGAGCAATTTTTGGAAGTACATTCTGAACCTGGTAGCTGAAAATTGGCCGTCAGCCCAGGTTAGCTGGTATTCATACATTGCTAGTACGTACTAGCACTACTATTACCCACACATTTGGTTTATGAGAAAATAAGTAAGGTCTGGCGGCCCTGGGATCTTGGTCTATACGAAACTTACAGCCTATCAAACCTTTTTTTGGTATTTTTCGTACAAAACGTAGTATGAAGTTTATATGGCGATATTGAACAGTGATGTGATTGTTTAGTATTTCCCTCTCTGTGTAATTGAGAGTTCAAAACATACTATCTTTCTTATTTCTAAATTCTATTATACTATTTATACACGGCTATTTATGAGGTAAAAAAAGTCTCAATTTCAATAAAAAATATTTTTAATACCCCAACACTACTTCAATTATGGCAGAGAAATATTTCATTCACCTAACTCAAAAAGACGACAATGATAAGTAATTTAAAATTAAAAGTACTACCTAATTTCATGAGAGTCTATTTCTTTTCTAAAAGATCAAAAGAAACACATTGTTTATGTTTGTTATCTTATCTCAAGCTTCTAGTTCAATCTGGGTTAATTGTTGTATGACTATCAGCTGTGCAGGTAGTGTAAAACGGTCATATGTTTAATGTTCTAGTTTCATAGTTAACATTGTATAATTTACACGATAATCAAAGCATTTATAGTTTTTTTTTGGCGATAGACGATCCTGTTTTTCTGTCTGTATTTTACCCGCCGTTGAAAATAACCTTTCTGAGGTGACAGTGCAAGGTTTTACAGAAAAGAATTTGCGAGCCAATTTTTTTGAGAATTGGGAAGAAAGACATTTTAATGCCAAAACCGGAATGGGTCAGCAGATGGCTATGAGTTTCTTACGAATTCGGCGAATACGAATATCTGATTATTTGATGGTATTAGGTGAACACAAATATTTGTATTCATTGCATCACTATGCCTCTTCCTCAACATGCATTGTTTAAAAGTTTAAATATAAAAAATGAGAGATTTTGTAGTAATGTTTCTGTTACTTATTACGAATAATCCATGAAAATTTGTGAAATATTTATTACCTTCACTTAGTTTATCTCCCTCTTTTTTTTCCCATCTGACAATTGTTCCTGTTTCCATGGTGGGAGACAATGCAGGGAGAGGTATCTTTGAATGTGATGGCAGATCTGCATAGTGTCTTATCTGAATGTTCCATTGTGACGGCAGAATTGAAGACAAACCCTTGTGTTGTGTTACAGCTAACCTGTAATAAAAAGTAGAGCGTATAACATCCTGGATTTATATGATTTTCCAAACCTGATGATTAAATCCCAGGGAAATCGAGGACAATGCTCGAATTCAATGAGCATCGTTTTTAATAACATTTAAATAACAGTATTATTGACACTAAACATAAAATAAGTAAACTTGATTTTTTTAAAACCAACTTCAAAAATAAAGCAGCAGTATTATAAAGCTAAAAATAACGACAACATTATTAACTGTACCTAGACAGTTGGTCAGTACATTATTAAGGTCATCATAATTAGTTTTTATGTTCTATATTACTCGGAGATTCAGTTAAGTGGGCTGATTCATATCCTAAATTGAAGTCATCTAATTTATTACCTATACCCTACATGAATTGCTAAGGGATAGACAGTGTTCGTTAACTCTCTTCTTGAAGATTGGCAATGATGGGCTTTCATGAATAGGAAGGAGTTCCACAACCTTGCCGCATGAACAGTAAAGAATAGGAGAAGAGTTATTACAGAGAAAAAATTAGATTTACCTAGTAATAAAATTGGTGAAAAAAAAATTGTTCTACTGCCTAGCATTTTCCCAACCTAGTTTCAGATGAGTATTAGTCATGATATACGTATAAAGTTTACAATTACTTATGTCAATAGGGGCCGTCTATATATATATTACGTCATTTGCAATTAGGGGGGGTCGGACGTACAAGGAGTGGGGGTCGAACTTAAAACTGACGTCATGGAAGGTACGAGAAGTATTGTTTAATACATAAATAAGTAAGGTCTAAATATGGAAAACTAATTTTGGCACTGTATATGTCACAGTTAAAACCCATTTTTCGTTAGAACTCGTTTTCCCTAGTTAAAATTAGTTATTACTTAATGCCTTTGTTAAAACTAGAAATAATCAGTTAAAACTAGAATTTACCACTGACATATTTGATTTTCAGATAAAACTAGTTGTCACATCGAGCTATAGTTAAAACTCCCCCCCCCCCGCGGAGATTCTATCGGGGCAGAAACTGTAGGTTAGGTTTGTTAGTAGCCTAGCCTAACCAACCCGTTAAGGGTTGGTTAGGTTAGGTTAGGTTAGAAGTGCGACCCCCAACGCACGAGCCGCGGCAGCGGCCGGCGAAGTGCCAGAAAAGACTTTGGTTGCGTTAAACGGTAAGCACAACAACAACATAACCCACAACATAACCTCAAGCCAATCAGAATAAGATATGATGAACTCTAACCTCGGTCGGAACAGTTTTAACTGACTCGCTTCGGGAAAACACGTTTGTCTTGCAGAAACTAGTTTTAACTGATATTTGATTCAGACACAAGTCAATTCTAGTATTAACAAAGGCATTAAGTAAAAACTAGTTCTAACTAGGAAAAACGCGTTCTATCTACTAACTAGTTTTAACTCTAACATATACAACTTGTGCAATCAGCTGATTTTTCCTTTGTATGAGAAGTTGAATTTTTTTTTGAGAATTTTGTAAAGCTTTCTTAGGGAAAGTTGTTCAGTTTCGTGGGCTGATTCACGTCCTCAATTTTCGCAAACTAATTTAAAGTCACCCCATTTAAACACAATTTTTAAGTTTATCATTTTGTCTCTTTTATTTTTTATCAATTTTTTTTTATTATAAGATGGGTTTACTCTTGACCTCAACCTTGACCACAAAAGGTCAAAGATGAGGTCGACGATGGAGCGAGTTAACCCAGAAAATGCCTAAAAAGGCACTGGTACTCTCACGCACCGACGGAACACAGCAAGCTGTTTGGCGTCGGACTTCGGTGTTGTAATATGATTCCAACATTTTAATAGGTTTTAATTCCATTAATGGAAATTACGTCATTAGGGTGAGGGGGGCAAATGTTTGCAAAAATTGATGACGTAATATATGGATGGCCCCCATAGTCAATACATGATAAAATAATAATGATAAATTTAGAAATGCATAACCATATTTCAGATTTATTTTGTTTATCTTTCTATAAAAGATTTATCTGATAAGTGCTCAGGAAGAAGATACTAAGTAAATAATAAAATCTATCAATGTTATCCAATGACAAATGGTCATTCACTTTATAATACCTACTCACCGCAACCTATTTACTTTGCAGTAAATAGCTATTTTAATGTTTTCTTTGATAGAGGATTAATTTGATAAAGAACAAAATAAAGTCACTTAACTAATAGAAAAAGAAGTTAAATCTAAATCTAAATAGCTATTTAGTAAATCTTTGTTGCAAATATGATAAAGAGAACTTTAAAAAATGTAATCAAATTGTATATGTATTTTATAACTACAGTGGGTCCCTTGGAACATATATGTACCATACATAAAGACACACAGGAACATCTGTGACTAAATGTTCTGCTTTTACACATACAGGGTGTAACAGAAAGGTGTAGTCATATTTCAGGATGGCGACCAGCCAATAAAACTGAACAACATTCCCCAAAGAACCTAATTGAAATTTAAAAAAAAAATCAGTCTTTCATACTAAACCTATCAGCTGATCGCACAAGTTGTATGGAGAGGCGAAATTTTTTTTTGAGATTTTAAATAGGTTCCTTGGGGAAAGTTGTTCAGTTTTATTGGCTGGTCACCATCCTGAAATATAACTACACCTTTCTGTTACACCCTGTATATTTACCCCAACTGGGAAACGAACCCAGGACCTGTCAATCAAGAGGCAGCACCACTACCACTCCACCAAACCGGCCATCACCTTTACAAAAGCCGATATAGACCAATATACATATAGGAATTTTTTAGTCCAATATACATATTTTTTATATGTCCATAGGGCTTTAGGTATCTCTCTTTCAACCTCTCCATCTCCCATACAAAATGTGCTATATGCTGATGAAGTCTGTATGGGAACTCAATTTTTTTTTGTATCTTGACCTATGTTCCTTGGGGAAGTTGTTCAGTTTTATGGACTGATTAACCACCCGAGAGGTTGAAAGAGAGATTCCTAAAGCCCTGTATATAGATAGACCAAAAAATTATGATTGCATTATACAGTTTTTTTTTTTCAGGATCGTGTTGCGAAGTGTGGATGTGCGAAATCTAAGTTTGTAGCCTCAAAAGTGGTTGGACAATGTTTTTCAATACATGCAATGTTGAGCCCAAAATCCAAAGTGCCAATTAGCGAAAACAAATTTATCCTCCTGGTCCATTTAAACATTTTTTACTAAGGTATCTAATCTAAACTATCATTCCTTATAAAAAAAAATCCAAAATAATGCAAGCGAAAACTGCCCTGTATGCTGGTGCTGGCCTATATTTTTTTTACAAATGCCATTTTTATAATGGGAGGTTGACAACAAATCTGCTAACCATTGACTGAAAATTCTGCGTTTATTTAAATTGCTATTAACAGCTAGGCTATTCACCCGTCTTGGGCTTGTTTACGCCGCGTGGGATACAAATCCTGCACACACGGGTCTGTTGACATAGTTTTCTACCCTGTGATCGGTCAGAGGGTCATGTTAGGGGCGCTGCTTTAGTTTTGTTTGTTTTAAAAAAATTTAAAACCATAGTCCCTATTAAACGTGGAGCCACCCAATATTGGCAAAACCTGATGACACCCTTGGTTTGGTTATTAAGTTATGCAACAAGTCATTTCAATAGTAAATCATCTTTTAAATAAATAACAACTTTTGGGTATAGTGTTATCATATGGTGTTTCATGCTTCATGCTACAGGGTACATATTAGCAGTTTACAAGTCAAGGACAGTCTGCCGGCAGCGGCAAGCAAGTAAGGCGGTCACGCTGTTTCCGAATTTACACTGTCAAACGTACACTTGACGTACTATTGATTATGCAATTCCTGTCATATACTAACTAAAAATCCGCCTAATACTATTTTATAAACGAAAAAATAACATAGTTAAAGTTAAAATATGAATGAGAAAAGCAAAATTATTCAACATAAAAAATTTACTTACTTATTTTTTCTCCTGGTCAGTTCTGTGCTAATACACCTCACGGTATTGGACCGTATAATTTTCTTTGTTACACCATTTAAAAGCTGGTTTCGTATGGCAGTCGTTCGTAACATTTTTCCCGTTATATTTAGTTTTCCAGGCCGTCCAGGTGATCGGGACGGTTCCAGGATATTATAAAAAGACAAGTCGACCTTTTAGAAAATGAAAGGTCGTTTTGAAAAAGTGACATTTCGTATTGCTTTTTTTTGTTTAATTTATCCCTTTCGGGAAAGGCAAAGGAAACTATGTCCATGCAGCCTCATCTTCAGTGGAGAATCTTCTTTCTTCAATTTAACCTAACGGCTGTATTATACTACACTGAACCTAATTAGGGTAGAAGGGTCCTAATTAGGGCCCTGACTTATTACACTACACTCAATCATTCTTTAACGTGGACGCCGAGAGAGCTAGATAGATCCGATCTCCCTAATTAAGGAGCCTAACTCCCTAAGTCTTATTACACTTGCCCGATTTAGGGAAAGTGTGCTTAGGTTCAGTGCAGTGTAATACGGCCTTAAGCCCTAAAGGTGGCACTTCACTTGGCGTTGCGTGTTGGCGTAGCGTATTCGCCGTATTTGTCCAAATATTTCTACGTAGTCCAAATAGCACAAACACGACGTCCTCACTTGGGATGCCAACAGCAAATAAGGTCTAAATTTGGCTATTTGTGTGTTTGTCATATTTGTGCAAATATGAATTTTTTATCACTACACGCAATTTACTGCTTATTACACTATCACTATTATACATTATACAACTTTTTCACGCAGAAAACGAAAATTCAATTGACAAAGCAACCGCTCACGCCGAGCTCCCGCCAAAGACCCTCTTTCGTGTCGCATTAGTTTTTTTTTTAGAGATTATGGCCTGGTTACAAGACCTTTGGGCCAAGTATCACATTCGCACGCAATTCGCATGCAGTGTTGCCAACTAGACTGATACCAAATATGCTAAAGTGCTACTTAAAGCGGTATTACACCATGCGATATCTAGTCAGTCACTAAGACTTAAGCGCATGTTAAGCGCCTTATTCACTATCCATCTTGCTGTACGTCCCGCCAAGGCCATGCAAGATGGATGTAACATACGCACTATCGTGCGTGCATCCAGCATGCCAGATGTAACCGAACGATTAATCTGAGAGGACGTGTTTTATACTCGTACAATGCCACCTGTTTTATCAAAGCGCCAAAAAATGGGAGTTCTTCTCATGTTATCAGCAGCAGCAGAAGAGAGGAAAAAAAGTAGTAGTAGTAAGTAGTCTATTCCATGGATCTAATTCTCATTCGCAACCATTTCGCAACGCGTACGTCGTCGTTGACGGTTGTCTGTCATGGGAAAGCTTTCGAAGCACCCTTCGATCAACTATAGAAAACGAAGCACCAGAAAATAGCCGTAGCTCTTGCTATCAACAAAACCGGCCAAGTGCGAGTCGGACTCTATAAAAACCATTATCTCTATAAAAGCGGCAAAAAAGTCACGTTTGTTGTATGAGAGCCCCCTTAAATATTTAGTTTATTCTACTTGTTGTTATAGCAGCAACCGAAATACATCATATGTGAAAATTTCAATTGTCTAACTACCACGGTTCATGAGATACAGCCTCGGACAGACTTATCTATAAAAACGAGCAAACGCAGTGATTACATACTCTTTGCCGTGCGCTGACTTGGCGCCGACTAAACAAATATTTTACTCACTTTATAAGTTATTTTTTCTATGTCTATGATTTTACTACATACTCTGAACGCAAACGGGGGGGCTACCACCTAAGCCGAGATCATAGAAAATTGTCTATGGTTGATATTATTGGTACCATGTAAGGTCACGTGACTTATTTCGAAGTTGATTTTCCAAAGAATGAATGATGCCCATGCGTACCTATGCGTACCCCATAAAAACATTTTTTTGTAAATAAAGAATGAACTGATGTTTTTTTTTCGCCATCTTATCTCATGTTTATGTTCCATAAATATTGATATTTCTTATTCGTATACGAATATTCCTGAGCTTTCGGTGAACACCAGCGTATGTGGGCAACCACTACTACCTCAAGCTTGTCCAGCAGACTCAGCAGAGGAATAAAAGTGTCCAAAGTGATTTTTAGTCTCGAAGTATGAAGTGGTCTTGGATGCTGCTCGCATACTGATTCCTCGACTTCTCATCGAATACCTGTCATAATGTTTTTCAGCAGTATGAACATCCATATACCTGGAAGATATAGACTTTGCGGATGATCTCTGCCTACTCGCTACTTCACGAGAACACCTCCAGTCCAAGGCCGACGATCTTGCCAATGCTGCTGCTGAAGAGGGTCTGCGCATAAACGGTAATAAAACGAAAGACATGCGCCTTAATACCACTGATGCAACGCCTATCTATATAAACGGCAAAGCAGTCGAAATTGTGAAGCGCTTTACCTACCTAGGGAGCATTGTAGACCCTATGGGAGGTACAGAAGCTGATGTAGAAGCGCGTATCAACAAGGCAAGAGCCGCATACGCACAGCTTAAACCCGTTTGGACGTCATCAATAATCACACAAACAAAAATAAGAATATTCAACTCGAACGTCAAGTCAGTCCTCCTGTACGGATGCGAGACATGGCTCGTCAAGAATGACGTCACCAGCAAACTTCAGGTGTTCGTGAATGTTTACGTCGCATCCTGGGAATCTGTTGGCCACGAACCATCCCTAATGCAAGACTGTGGGAGCTAACTGACCAAAAACCAATGAGCAAGGAGATTCTTATAAGAAAATGGCGCTGGATTGGGCACGTCTTGAGGAGACCAAATAACCATCTGTCTAAACAAAGCCTTATATGGCAAGCTTGTGATCCTTTCTGAGAGCCCTATGTCCCTGATAAGGGATAACAGGATTGCATGATGAACATCCATTGCAAGCTAAATATTACCCATTAGATACCCTTAGGATACTCCCTTTCCAACAAAAAAAGAATAATCAAAATCGGTTCATAAACGACGAAGTTATCCGCGGACATACATTTTTTTTTTAAATATATATATACGGTCGAATTGAGAAACCTCCTCCTTTTTTGAAGTCGGTTTAAAAGCGTCTTCCAGCGCAGCAGTAAAGTTGGGGATATAACGTCCCCTTGCCTCACACCTCGCTGCAACTGAATAGGCTCTGAAAACTGGTCCTGGAGGCGAACTGACATGGTGGCGTTTTCGTACAATGACTTCAGCACTTCAATGTACCTGAAGTCGATTCGGCACCTTTGTAAAGACCGTAGCACAGTCCAGGTTTCGATCGAATCAAAGGCTTTCTCATAGTCCACAAACGCTAAGCATAAAGGGTCGATTATACTCTTCGGTCTTCTGTATAAACTGCCGCAGCGTATATCTATGGTACTAAAGCCTTTTCGGAAACTGGCTTGTTCGGAACTTTCGGGAGGTTGGAAGTCATCAAATCTGTGCGCAAGACGATTGGTGATGACAAGGTGATGACTCTCGAAAACATCTTATAGACATGGCTCAGAAGCATGATAAGTCTGTGATAGGTCTGTAATTCAGTAAAGACTTATCACTTTTCTTGAAGAACAGAGCCACCACGCCCCCATGCGACGGTTTCGGCGTTTTACCCTCGAGTATGACGGAGTTAAATAACCTCTGAAGAGCTTTCAGCACTGGTCGCCCACCTGCTTGCAGAAGCTCTGCCGTAACTCCATCACTACCCGGTGCCTTGTTGTTTTTGAGCTGTTCTTGTTCTTGTGGTCGTATATAGTTCTTGTGGTCGTTGTTCTTGTGGTCGTATATAGCTGCCCGTAAAAGTTTTCGATCTCCGCCAATAGCTCTTATTTCGATGAGACAGTACTGCCATCCGCAGTCTTCAGCGTTGTTAGTTGGCTTTGCCCAACCGCGAACACTTTTGAGCCTTTATTTCGCTCAATCGCCTCTTAATATGATGTGTATTAAATTGGCGTATGTCGTAAGTCAGGGACTTTGAGATCTTTAGGTTGAACTGCCGATATCGGACGGCTTCTTCTGGAGACTGCAGATCTATCTCACGTCGTTGTGCCTGGAGTTGTTGCGTACGCAGATGACAGCACAGTCATGGAGAGATATTTGTAAATGCAGGAGACGGCGGCGGGGATAAAATTCGGTCAGAGAGGGAAGCAATGGTAGAGCGAGTGAATTCAACTTTAAGTCTTGTCTCCCGATGGGGAAACATTAATATTAATGGTAAGTTACAACGCCACCAAAATAAAAGCGTGTCTGTTTTCCGCGAAACGGAGTCCCTTTGATCCGACTTCTACTTTCCGAAGTACATCTGTACCTGTCACTGATGAGCTAGAACTCCTCGGCATGAAGTTATCTGCTTACCTTTACTTCAACACGTGCATCGAATCCAAAGCTCAAACTGTGACCAAAAAGCTAGAAATCCTTAATAAAGTCAAGCGACACTTCTCGCCTGACCAACTCCTAACCCTTTATAAGGCGCAGATCCGGTCGTACATGGAGTATTGCAGCCACCTTTGGGATTGTTCGGCCAAATATCAACTAGCCGCCCTGGAATCAGTGGATCGCAGAGACTCCTGACTCATTGGTGACAAAAAGCTAGTAAACAGTAAACTCCAAAGCCTGGCTCATAGGCACAAAGTAGTTTGCCTGTGTGTTTTTTACAAGATTTACTTCGGAGAGTGTCCTCATGAGCTGCACGAGCTCATTCCGCCTGGCCTTTTCTTCTACCGGACGTCCAGGCGCACCGCTGGGTACCACTCTTACCTTGTGGTGATTCCTCAGATCCGTACTTCTCTTTATCTTTTATATTGCGCACCGCGAAAGAATGCAATTCTCTACCTGCGTCTGTATTTTCAGGCACATATAACCCAAATCTCTTAAAAGTTCGAGTGAAAAGGCATCTTCTGCGTGAGCTAGCTACATCCTCGACCATATCTCCGCCTCTGGGCTGGATTGTGGTCAAGAGCAAACCCATTATCTATAAAAAAAAGTTCTGCCATGAGCTTCAGAGTGGGCTCTGAGATCTTACCACTACGTTTTACTGTACGGCGGGGTCTAAAAAAATCAGACCCCACCGTAAGGACAGCTTCCAAGAACCTGTCGTTATATGTGTCAACGTCAACACACTCAGCCAGGCAATCAAAGTGGTTCTGGAGTTGGAGTTTTGAGGGGGAGCTGGACAGAGCGTTGACTTCATCAGCCGGGACCTCTCGAATTTCACGTTAAGATTCAATTAGCCTCGTACCATTCGGAGATCACTTCCAGTCTTGAACCTATTGATCACTGTGACATCATTGAATATTCGAGTCTTGGTTGACATGATGAAGTCATGTAGAGTCCCTCCTTCCCTTCTCAAAGAAACCAGCTAACATGTGACCACGGTTGTTCCGCAACCTAGTTCCAAATTCTCCTACTTTCAGCTCATTGTCGCATCGTTTGCCCAGCTTTGCGTTAAAGTCCCCCATAACAATAGTGTAGTGAGTTTTGGAGGTATGTATAGCGTATGTATCCTCATACAATACCTCTACTTTCTTGTCACGGTGTGGCGAGGTGGGTGCGTAAACCTGTATAACCTTCACCGAATACCTTCTGAAAATTATGAGTTTAAGGTACGCTTCCCTATTTGACACACTCCCGACCTGTACAATGTTGTTCACATGGGTCTTGTGGACAATAAACCCGACACCACCTACGAACAGTTCTTCGCCCTCCCAGAAATAGACTAGGTTACCCGACTTGAGAACTGTTGTGTCCTCTCCCTCTCTTCGGACTTCAGATAGTCCCACAATGTCCCATCGTAACCTACCCAATTCTTCCTCCAGTTCGACAAGTTTCTCCTCGGTCCGCAATGTCTGTGTGTTAGATGTTGCCAGGGCCAGATTCGTTTGATGGGAGATATTCGCCGCCCGGGGATTCTTGGCACCCCTGGTCCCAGCGCCAGGCCGACTTCCGTCAGAGCCTGCCTGACCACAGGGGCCGCCGGGCACTTGGGGCCGTATTAATTGTGTGCTATCCATATTGAGGGGAATGTGCCGTCACCCACCACGCTGGCCCAGTGAGGGTTGGTGGGGAAGTTGTCGTCAGAGCCTATTTCGTTGTCCAGCAGCGTGCGCCGCGGGCAGGAGAGGTTGACTTGGGTCTGAGAGGTAGAAATTGAGACCCGTCACACCCCACAAAGATAATACCGGGCAAAATGTGAACTGGACAGAAATGAGCGAATTTTCAGTCATGAAAACCGAACCTTCTACGTTTTCTTCAAAAATAGTCGGTTTAAAGATACTTATCGATCACTGACGTTGAAGAGTAATGTATACTCATCCCTGAAAAATTAAATAACTCAACTTAATGCCAAGAGTCCTACAATATCTCAGGAAAAGTATGAAGATTTGTGTTCCTAACTGTTGGTAATGCGCCCGTTATAAGGTCTTCTGAACATGTCCAATTTTACAAATCTTTGCCCCATTAAGTATTTAATAATAATCTAAAGAAAATACATAGTTCTAGTTGTTAAAAAGGAATTGTTCTTTATAAATGACTCTTTCGGTTGGTATTATGGTATAAAAAAAACATCCTGTATAATAAAATACAGGATTTTTTTTTCACGTTTCACTGGTTCGATTCCCGGCTCAAGCTGACGATTTTCCAAAAATCTTTGAATGCAGTTCTATTTATTTTTGAAAATAAAGAAATGTTTCCTTTCAGCAAAATACACTTTATTTGCTTTTTTGCGTCACATTTCTGATAATTATAAATTAATCACACGACAAATCTTTATGAAGCACAAAGCGTTCCACTATAATATCAAAACAACTCTTAAGGAAGACCAGATGCGATGCGCGACGTTGCCAGCCCGGCAACAACTGGCAACGTCGCGCGTAAACACGATTGGTAACGTTTTCAGTAACGATATAAAATACCGGTAAAAAATTTTGGTACTTTTTATCGATATTAAAAAAGTAGCGATAATTTGTATTGTAACAGTACCATAACGAATGTTTTGGTAATTTTAACGTTAAATTTTTAGTAACGGTTTCTATCCCTGTGCATAGGATGACAAGGCTGTATGATTCTTAACCTTTGCCTGCCGCAATGCGAATAATAAAACAATAAACTAAATAGTCTGTGACTGTCATCGTAAGGCGAATCAAAAACGACAACAACAAAAATATTTACCGTTTGTTTAATTTTCTTCCGCGTTCACTTGTAGTTTCCAACCTCGATATTGGCAAAATTTTCTTACATAAAAAGACAGACCCATATATGCACAAGAATAGAATTGTTTGCACCGTGATCTCTTTTAGTTTCCAACATTGGCATTGGCAAAATTGTCTTACATAAAAAGACAGACCCATATATGCACAAGAATAGAATAGAATTGTTTGCACCGTGATCTCTTGTAGATTCCAATCTTGGCATTGGCAAAATTGTCATAACTTTTGAAGACAGAGCCACCCGTAACATGACCCAGTGACCGCCATAATAATATTCCTAAAAAAGGATTGACTGATTGGGATAAATAAAGAATACCGCTTGCCATAACCTACCTTTGATGACCTACCAAGAAGTGTGTGTGTGTAGGATTACCAAGGAACATAATACTCCCTGGCGGGAGTATTGAGCTTAAAAACATTAACCGTAAGTACCCAAATAAAATTAAATGTTTTGCTACGTGATTCTGGTCGAATTGCAATAACATTACATTACATTACCCACATAAACAAACTTGTACTTGAATGTTTAAAATGTATAATTGAAGCTGAAACCAAGGTTGGCATGTCAGGAAACTTGCAAACATTGGATACGATTTGCACAGCTATTGTAGAGTTAATGACGGGGTTTTTAGTTACTAAAACCCCGTCATTAACTCTACAATAGCTTTAACTTTCCATTTAGTTACTTTTGAATACACAATATACCTAATATTTTAAGCCAGGAATAATTAATAAGTTTATAAGAATCAATTAATCCACTTTCATTAACCAAATCCATTTTCATGTCATAGCAAACAGACGACTAGATAGCGAGAGTAGCAGGCCAGCAATGGATGGAGGCTGCTAAAGATAGAGATGAGTGGAATAACTTGGAGGAGGCTTTTACCCAAAAGGGTCCACAGATGATGAAGAATCTAAATAAAAGAACACAAAGTAATTTAATTAACTTAATTTCATTTATTAACTTTGCATTTTTAATAATATTAATTGATTTGATTTAATTTAATTGCAATGTAATGTTATGTTAGATAATGCATGTGGAATGAATAAAGCTTTATTATTATTATTATTTTCATTTTAGGTGGAGTATGGAGTATTGCTCACAAACAACGGTGATACTTTGAAAGCTCTACCTGTTTCACAAGCTCAGGCCAGCAGACCCACGGAAATTAAACAATGAATTTAGGTATTCTATGTATGCCAATATATAATGCCTTCCTAGTACCTATTGATGCCAAAAGAACAATATCTAGTGCCATCATAGTTTAAGAAATAAAGGTCGTTGTTTGTGGGACTGCTGGATGGATAACAGCTCAGCAGACCCACCTCTCGTACACGGAAATGGCTAAAGTTAGAGACATGGTACTAGTTCTAAGCTTAAATGCTTTCAGAACCTACAGGTAGGTAACGTAAGTGACCAGCAGAATCAACAAATTTGTGCACGCTCTCAAACAAGTTAGAAACAACAGATCCGAGAACAGCCATCGCAGCATATCACGGATATATGGAGTCACTGTTTCGATACGGC
>CATLJT010000330.1:5000-13704 GCA_949987775.1 Aproaerema taeniolella
TTATACAGACAGGCGAAGCTTTCATCTGCAAATCCTGCATTGGTGACACTGAGACATCATTACCTAACCTAACCTAACCTAACCTAACCTAACCTAACCTAACCTAACCTAACCTAACCTAACCTAACCTAACCGAGTTCAATAAATTCAAGTTGCCACCAGATAAGCCGGCAGAATCAGGGAGAAAAAGAACAAGAGCGGATATGGGCCAAATAACTCCTCCAACAACCAAACCAGCGGAGAGCCCCAGGGATCACTGGATTAATGCCTTCCATGAATTCGTGGGTGTTACAAAGGCGTCAAGGCAGGTGCATCACGAGACCTGTAGGAAGATCATGGAGTCCTTCCGTAGAGGAAACACCGGACTCCTCGAAGTACAGCTGAAGGAAGCGGAAGCTGCCATATACAACAACAACACAATGGAAGTCCTCAGAGGTAACCTAAAAGGACAATATATGGCAGCATTCAGTGAATCTGAGGGCTTCGTGCCGCGGGACGAGAAACAAAAGGAAGCCAGAGCACCTTACTTCAAAATTACATCGCAGGACCCAATCGTCGTGGTAGCTAAATGCACGAAAGTGATGCTCGACGACCAAATACTCAAAATGGTAGAAACCATCGAAGGACCTACAGGAACCGAAAAGTCCTCAGAGGCATGGATGGTGCCACAAATTGAATGGGTAAATGGGGTCCCAGGGTGCGGCAAGTCAACATGGGTAGTGGCAAACTTCAACGAGGAGGACGACATCATCGCGACAACCACCACCGAGGCAGCTAAAGACCTCAGGGAGAAGCTCGAGAGAAGGTTGGGATCTAAGGCAAACAAGAAGGTCCGAACCATAGCTTCCCTTCTGGTAAATGGTACAAAAGATAAGTGTAAACGCCTTATAATAGATGAGGCACTTATGAACCATTTCGGCTCGTTAGTGATGGCAACACAATTAACGGGAGCGAGCGAGATCGTCCTCGTCGGGGATGTTAACCAGCTGCCCTTCATAGACCGTGGAAACTTATTTGAGATGAGATACCACAGGCCCACTGCTCTTGCAGGTATAACCAGGGAATTGTTGTGCACCTACAGAAATCCCCTAGACGTGGCATATGCCCTGAGTGAAGTTTACGACGGAATCTACTCCGCAAGACCCCAAACAAACTCGCTAAACTTAGTGAGGTACACGGGTTCGATTATTCCACCCAAGAACCCGGGGACACTGTACCTGGTCCACACACAGGTGGAAAAGGAAGACCTATCTAGCCAAGGGTATGGAAGTGGCGTGGGATCTAGAATTCTCACCGTACATGAAGCTCAGGGACTCACATATGACCACGTAGTCATTATAAGACCAAAAAGGGAGAGAACTAAATTGCACGACAGTGTTCAACATGCCGTTGTGGCCGTGTCTCGTCACAGGGAAGATTGCGTCTACTACACAGACGACAGTGGAGACGCAATCGGAAAGTTCATGACGAAGGCAACGGCTGCTTCCTCTCACAATATAATAGAGTATAACTTGAAAATGGCCATGCACCACCGAGACGCAGCGATTGTGGAAATATTGGCGAAAAAGCTAAACGGATAGCTCAGGAAAAGCAGCCGCCTTCGCCAAATATGTCAACAAATAAAACTAAGTAATGTATTACTAACATTAGCATATAAGGCATGCCATTAATATAGAAAAAAAAAAACAAAAAAAAAAAATAAAAAACAAATAAAAATAAAAAAAAGGAAAAACCAACAAAAAAAAAAAAAAATATATTATTACAGGGATGGACTAGTATTAAGCAGTCATAAGTAACTGTTAAGAAAAGAAAACAAAAACAATCAATCAAATATTAATATAGCTCTAAAAAAGGCACGGACACTCAGTCCGTGGTGTATTATTTAAATTTAAGAAAAAAAAAAAAAAAAAAAAAACCTAACCTAACCTAACCTAACCTAACCTAACCTAACCTAACTCTTACACTGTTAACTTACGATTACTTAATTAGGTTAGGTAAGATAAAGTGAGGTTAGATTAGGTTAGGTTTGGGTTAGGTTAGGTTTGGGTTAGGTTAGGTTAGGTTAGGTTAGGTTAGGTTAGGTTAGGTTAGGTTTGGGTTAGGTTAGGTTTGGGTTAGGTTAGGTTAGGTTAGGTTAGGTTAGGTTAGGTTAGGTTAGGTTAGGTTAGGTTAGGTTAGGTTAGGTTAGGTTAGGTTAGGTTAGGTTAGGTTAGGTTAGGTTAGGTTAGGTTAGGTTAGGTTAGGTTAGGTTAGGTTAGGTTAGGTTAGGTTAGGTTAGGTTAGGTTAGGTTAGGTTAGGTTAGGTTAGGTCAAGTATGGTTATGGGTATGGGTTCCGGTTAGGATTTGGTTTAGGTTAACGTTTTGGTATGTTATGGTTATAGGATGAATTTTCAATACGGGAACTATGTTATCAATACAGGAACGATAAGTTAAATTTTTAACACCGTGTTCTTTGTGTTGTACAGATTGTATACGTACTAATTGGTTTGTTGTCGTTTAAGCACTACTTAAATTTAATATATAGTTTTCAATGAGTGACGACAAAAAATAAACTTTAATATTGAGAAACTCGAAAATTCGAAATTTCGAAAATTTGAATATTGTTTAAAGTTAATGAATTATTTTTTTTACAAATGTTCGAAATTTTTAAAATTTTAATATTGTTTAAAGGTGATGAATTTTTTTTTTACAAATGTTCGAAATCTCGAAATTTCGAAATTTCGAAACTTCGAATATTGTTTAAAGCCTGTCATTTCGTAAATAATAATGATAGTAATTATTACATTGTTAATGAAAAAAATTTTTTTACAAATGTTCGAAATCTCGAAAATTCGAAATTTCGAAACTTTGAATATTGTTTTAAACAATCTGTCATTTTGTAAATAATAATTATAGTAATTAAGTTACATTGTAAACGAATTTTTTTTTACGAATGTTCGAAATCTCGAAAATTCGAAAATTCGAAAATTTTGACTACCCTTATCGAATAATTACATGAAATCATTATGAAAAAAATTAACAATTTTTAAAAATATATTATGAAATTGTTATGTATGAAAACGCGGACGATCATTTAAACTCGTTCGTATATATGTAGCGGCGGCAAACGTGTACTAAGACACGAAAGCCACTGTGGTGTGGAGTTCGAAGATTGAGTTGTGAATTGAAATGAAAAGTGTGGTAAACGCACACTATGTTCGTTCCTTCCAACCCATTAGAGAGTCTCCTCATTCGGTGAGCAATGTAGTGTTTAATGAAAAATACAGGTTTGTCGTCGTCGTCGTCGTCTTCAACGGAGTTAGAAACTCTAAAATTATGTCTCTGCCGCGAAAATCACGAGAGAGATAAACGTTCATAACAGTTTCTTAAGGTTTGTTTTGAATCTCTTTGAAATTGTAAATAACGTGTCTGTCGTGTGACTGGTCGGGGTGACATTTTTGATGTGTTTCTACTTCGCCTTGTGATACAATGTCGGTCTATTTAGCGATGTGTCTACTGTTCTGATGACTCTAGACATCATCAAAAAAAGCTAAATTCAGAGGCCGTTTAAATCGTCGACGAGTCTGGGCAGTTATGTGCGATTTCATCGTGCGCGCTTTTGATTCGTTGACAAAAATCATGCTCGTCTGCTACTTGTTGCGTAGCGGCGGTGTGTCTTACAAAACTAAAAATTGGAAGTATTCTCTCTAACACCGGGCGAAATCGTATTTGGTTATCGTTTGTGTTAAACGAAATATTACAATGTGAAAAATTTCGCTTGTAACGTTCAAATTGGGCGCACTAGTTGCATATTCGATGAATTTGTTACATTTGCGCTATTTTGTAATACTCTCTCTCCGCGCTTTAGTCGGGGCGGAAGTGGAGTGTATTATGAAAACCCAAAATTATATCAAACGGCACGGCGTGTTAGAAGTTTTAACTTCGAACATGTTATGACAGTGCTCGTCGGAGTGTTTAGTCTCTCCTCTCGTGGCGATTTCATTCGCACGAGATCTGACGACGATAGCTCCCTGGTTGATCCTGCCAGTAGTTATATGCTTGTCTCAAAGATTAAGCCATGCATGTCTCAGTGCAAGCCGTATTAAGGCGATACCGCGAATGGCTCAATATATCAGTTTTGGTTCCTTAGATCTTACTCAGTTACTTGGATAACTGTGGTAATTCTAGAGCTAATACATGCAATCAGAACTCTGACCAGTGATGGGATGAGTGCTTTTATTAGATCAAAACCAATCGACGGAGGGCCTCGCGTCCGAAGTCGTTAATTTTGATGAATCTGGATAACTTTTGCCGATCGCATGGTCCAGTACCGGCGACGCATCTTTCAAATGTCTGCCTTATCAACTTTCGATGGTAGTTTCTGCGACTACCATGGTTGTCACGGGTAACGGGGAATCAGGGTTCGATTCCGGAGAGGGAGCCTGAGAAACGGCTACCACATCCAAGGAAGGCAGCAGGCGCGCAAATTACCCACTCCCGGCACGGGGAGGTAGTGACGAAAAATAACGATACGGGACTCTTACGAGGCCTCGTAATCGGAATGAGTACACTTTAAATATTTTAACGAGGAACAATTGGAGGGCAAGTCTGGTGCCAGCAGCCGCGGTAATTCCAGCTCCAATAGCGTATACTAAAATTGTTGCGGTTAAAAAGCTCGTAGTTGCATTTGTGCGCCGCGCTGTCGGTGCACCGCATCCGCGGTGATACTGACACGTCTGCGGAGCATATCGTCGGTGAGCCGGCGGTAAAACGCCGGTTCAATATCAAAATCCTATCGCGGTGCTCTTCAGTGAGTGTCGAGATGGGCCGACAATTTTACTTTGAACAAATTAGAGTGCTCAAAGCGGGCTCAAAATGCTGCTTGAATATTTCGTGCATGGAATAATAGAATATGATCTCGGTTCTATTTTGTTGGTTTTCAGAACTCCGAGGTAATGATTAATAGGGATAACTGGGGGCATTCGTATTGCGACGTTAGAGGTGAAATTCTTGGATCGTCGCAAGACGAACATCAGCGAAAGCATTTGCCAAAGGTGTTTTCATCAATCAAGAACGAAAGTTAGAGGTTCGAAGGCGATTAGATACCGCCCTAGTTCTAACCGTAAATATGTCATCTAGCGATCCGCCGACGTTACTACAATGGCTCGGCGGGCAGCTTCCGGGAAACCAAAGATTTTGGACTCCGGGGGGAGTATGGTTGCAAAGCTGAAACTTAAAGGAATTGACGGAAGGGCACCACCAGGAGTGGAGCCTGCGGCTTAATTTGACTCAACACGGGAAATCTCACCAGGCCCGGACACCGGAAGGATTGACAGATTAACAGCTCTTTCTTGATTCGGTGGGTGGTGGTGCATGGCCGTTCTTAGTTGGTGGAGCGATTTGTCTGGTTAATTCCGGTAACGAACGAGACTCTAGCCTGCTAAATAGGCGTCGTTATTTAGGTGTGCGTGGCTCTGTCACGCAACTCACTGACGACGTATTAAAATTCTTCTTAGAGGGACCGGCGGCTTCGAGCCGCACGAGATTGAGCAATAACAGGTCTGTGATGCCCTTAGATGTCCTGGGCCGCACGCGCGCTACACTGAAGGAATCAGCATGTTCTCCCTGGCCTAGAGGCCCGGGCAACCCGCTGAAACTCCTTCGTGCTGGGGATTGGGGTTTGCAATTATCCCCCATAAACGAGGAATTCCTAGTAAGCGCGAGTCATAAGCTCGCGTTGATTAAGTCCCTGCCCTTTGTACACACCGCCCGTCGCTACTACCGATTGAATGATTTAGTGAGGTCTTCGGACCGACACGCGGTGGCTTAACGGCCGTCGGCGTTGCTGGGAAGTTGACCAAACTTGATCATTTAGAGGAAGTAAAAGTCGTAACAAGGTTTCCGTAGGGGAACCTGCGGAAGGATCATTAACGTATTTTGCGCGTAAGCGTGAAACACATTAAAAATAATCCAGACAACAACCGATTAAAAATCTGAAACTGACGCGTTCTTTCTTATTTTTCATTTCTTCTTGTATATACGAGTTAGTGTGTGTGTACGCAGGCTGCTCGTTTTCAATGAAGACTATGTACGGAGAGAGACGTAAAGTTTCAGCGTCGTACGAATTGAACGTAGACTGGTAGAAATCCGCGCCTCGAGTTCGATTCGTATGTTCGTGAATGAAACAAAAATATGCGGTTTAGAGTTGTGAACGCGCCGCACTACAGAGACTACGTGTGAGATTTATATCTCTCGCGTACGAGTAGTGTGTCGTCGTCTCGCGTATTCTAAGAAACAAACAAATTAATTCATTTTTAATTCAATAATATATATCTCTATCCACAAACCATTACCCTGGACGGTGGATCACTTGGCTCGCGGGTCGATGAAGAACGCAGTTAACTGCGCGTCATAGTGTGAACTGCAGGACACATTTGAACATCGACATTTCGAACGCACATTGCGGTCCGTGGAGACACATCCAGGACCACTCCTGTCTGAGGGCCGGCTGCATAAAAACAATAACCACACTGCGCCTTCGCTGCGCGCATATGACTGTTCCATCGATATTATGAAATCGATATGGTCAGTTTAAAAATAAAAAATGTACACTGCTCTTGTGGCAAGTGTGTGTGTACATAACGATTTGTGTACATCGTGTATATGTGTCGTTACGAACGCTCCATCGGGCGACTCTTCGTCTAGAGTGTATTTTAGAGGAGAAGAGAGCGCATTTCGATGGTTTAAAAGTGTTAGTATACGAATTTTATATACGAATCACTAATCGAGTAGGCGGACTCGACGTCCGAAGAGCGCATCGACGCCGTCTCTACGATCATTGTGTGTCGTAGTGGTTGCGTCGTAGCGCTGACGGATATCGTGTCTGCCTCAATTTTTATCGTTGGCCTCAGATCAGGGAGGATCACCCGCCGAATTTAAGCATATTAGTAAGCGGAGGAAAAGAAACTAACCAGGATTTCCTTAGTAGCGGCGAGCGAACAGGAAAGAGCCCAGCACTGAATCCCGCGGTTGTCACGATCGCGGGAGATGTGGTGTTCGGGAGGTTCCGCTTTCTCGTCGTCGCATCTCCTGTCCAAGTTCGTCTTGAACGGGGCCGTTTTCCCGTAGAGGGTGCCAGGCCCGTAGCGACGGAGGGCGGCGGCGAGAGGGACTCTCCTCAGAGTCGGGTTGCTTGAGAGTGCAGCCCTAAGTGGGTGGTAAACTCCATCTAAGGCTAAATATTACCGCGAGACCGATAGCGAACAAGTACCGTGAGGGAAAGTTGAAAAGAACTTTGAAGAGAGAGTTCAAGAGTACGTGAAACCGTTCAGGGGTAAACCTGCGAAACTCGAATGAACGAACGGAGAGATTCATCGTCATTCTGCGGCGTACGGGCGCGCGCCTCGATGTCACCGGTTTCGATCGGGCGACACGACGTGCGTCCGTCGACGTCCGTGGACGGCGTGCACTTCTCTCTTAGTAATACATCGCGACCCGTTCGATGTCGGTCTAAGCGCCGTTCGGGAGTCCCGCTGTCACTTCGGTGGCGGTTGGACCGAACGGTGGCCGACCGGCCCGCGGACGGTATGACTAAGAACCGCGCACGCGTTTACGCGCGTCCGGCCCGACGCAAGGTAACGTCGTTATCGAAATCCTGCCTTTGTGCGGATGTCGGTACGGCGCACCTGTTGTCGCTGCCGTGCAGTCTCGGACTGTGCGCGTCTCTGTCTGCGATGATTCAGTTTCGGGCACTCGCAGGACCCGTCTTGAAACACGGACCAAGGAGTCTAGCATGTGTGCGAGTCATTGAGATTAATAAACTGAAAGGCGTAACGAAAGTGAAGGCGCGCTCTTGCAGCGTGCTCAGGGAGGATGGAGCGTCGGTCTAGGTCGATCTCTCGCACTCCCGAGGCGTCTCGTTTCCAATCCGTGAATGTAGGCGCGCTCTGAGCACAAATGCTGGGACCCGAAAGATGGTGAACTATGCCTGGTCAGGTCGAAGTCAGGGGAAACCCTGATGGAGGACCGTAGCGATTCTGACGTGCAAATCGATCGTCGGAACTGGGTATAGGGGCGAAAGACTAATCGAACCATCTAGTAGCTGGTTCCGTCCGAAGTTTCCCTCAGGATAGCTGGCGTCGATTTGGACAGTCTCATCCGGTAAAGCGAATGATTAGAGGCATTGGGAGCGAAACGCTCTCAACCTATTCTCAAACTTTAAATGGGTGAGAACTCCGGCTTACTCGAACGATGAAGCCGGAGATCTGATGACGGTGCCAAGTGGGCCAATTTTGGTAAGCAGAACTGGCGCTGTGGGATGAACCAAACGTAGTGTTAAGGCGCCTAAAAAACGCTCATGGGACACCATGAAAGGCGTTGGTCGCTCATGACAGCAGGACGGTGGCCATGGAAGTCGGAATCCGCTAAGGAGTGTGCAACGACTCACCTGCCGAAGCAACCAGCCCTGAAAATGGATGGCGCTGAAGCGTTTTGCCTATACACTACCGTTACGGGCATGTGCGACGTTATTTATTTAATGTCATTAAGCCGTAACGAGTAGGACGTGCGCGGCGGAGAGCGCAGAAGGGTCTGGGCGTGAGCCCGCTTGGAGCCTCCGTCGGTGCAGATCTTGGTGGTAGTAGCAAATACTCCAGCGAGGCCCTGGAGGACTGACGTGGAGAAGGGTTTCGCGTGAACAGTAGTTGCTCGCGAGTCAGTCGATC
>CATLJT010000331.1:0-27087 GCA_949987775.1 Aproaerema taeniolella
CGGTCTTGAGGAAAAGACTTGCTCGTTATATATAACGAGAGAGGTAGCCGGGAGGTCAATGAGGGTCAAGATTCACTTTTAAATATTTATTGAAATGAAAGAACTATTCTTGATTGAAGCTACGAGAAGACTGTGTCAAAATATCAGCATAGACCACGAAAAGGAAGCCAATTCCTTTTAATTACAAAATAGCTATCAAAAGGCTTTACAAGTAGACGGATAACGCGCGAGGTATACAACCTCGCTACATCCCTCCCGGTGGGGATAAATTTTCTCGTGAAGCGAGAAAATTTCAGAAGTCTCGCAGCTTCGCCCTAACCTACCTGCGGGCGGGCCACGATGACACACCACAGTGGGACCGAGCAAGTCTTTTCCTCAAGACCGGCTTGAAGGATCCTTTAAAAAAAAGATATACCCAAAATACAAACTGACGATTCCATCCTTCGAACCCTCGCTCCCAAAACGCCAGCAAAAGAAAGCGACAATCGGTTAACCCACTGCCTAACTTTAACCCGAACTGACATTTAAAGTAAATTTTGAAAAAAGTAAAATCTAATTCCTATGAGCCAAATAGACATGATATCAATATAAAAGAATTTAGTTTTAAGTTATTCTGAGTGATCGTGAACGGAGATCCTCCGCCTCGTCGTTTATGTCCTACGCGGACACCCCAGGCCCTATGGGTTTTAAATGAGTTTGCTGACTAAGAGCGAGAACGACTCTGTATCACGATCATGTCCTGCGCTAGATAACAATCACATACAAAACGGTAGACATGAATACTTTAACTATAAAACTATTCGGAATTAATCATCTTAATAAGGTTCGTTTTCGGTCTTTCATGGTCTCTCATCTCCGGGTAGTGGTTACATGAAACATAAAATTAAATTAAACAAACTAATCCTCTAACCTAACTAATCCAATAAGCCCTATATAGAATATTAGTACCTAACTAAACCAGGATACTTTGAGTACCTATACTTATTTACAAAAAGAATCCATAAGGTTAAGTCCATATTATATCTAATAAAATAAGAATATATTATTATTTAATAAAAACTAGAAAAGAGAATGAAGGTTATGATTTTTTTATTAGAATCGCCGAGAAAAAGGTTTCAATCTGTTCAGATGAACCACTTTACAATATCTCCTTTGACCAACTTTCCTGACCAAAAAGTTATTATTTGAATCTCGTCGTATTATTATATAAGGACCTTTGAACAAGCGCGACAGCTTAGAAGCTACTCCGGTAACTCGTTTCGGAGTAAAAACTAACACTAGATCTCCTATATTAAATCTTCTAATTCTGGCATTTCGATCGTAATATCTTTTCTGAATGGATTGAGATTTTAGAATGTTTGACTTGGCTTTATCTAATAACTTATTAACTGTTATTTTCCGAGAATTAATGTTCAGATGATCAACAACCAAATTTGCGTTTAATTCCCGATCCGACTGCAGCTCTGGATCGCGAGCGAACATAATAGAATACGGAACTACTCCGGTTGAGCTTTGTCTAGAAATATTATAAGCGTATGTAACGAATGGTATAAAACAACACCAGTCTTTCTGATTTGGGCTCACATACATAGAAAGACCTTGCAATAAAGAACGATTAAATCGCTCAATTAACCCAATAGTTTGAGGGTGTGAGGCTGAGGCGAAATATATGTTACTCCCGAAAAAAAAAACTGTTTCTTTCACGATGTTAGATGTAAATACAGATCCTCGATCAGCTAAAATTTGCTTTACCACCCCGAATTTACAAAAAATTTCCTGCACTAGGAAGTCCGCGACTTCTTCTGCCGTGGCTCTCGGGATCGCTTTACAAATCGCATATTTAGATAAATATTCCATACATACGATGACATATTTATTTCCAGCATACGATGTTCTAAATGGACCTAATATATCAATGCCAATTTTGTCAAACAAATGGTTTGTTTGTATGGGTTGTAAAGGTGCCACCAATTTAGTGCCTTTTCTCTCTTGGCAGACTCTACAACTGTTAACGTACCTTATGATTTCTTTATGAGCATTTTCCATATAAAATCGTTCATGGAATTTGTGTAAGGTCTTTGCCAGACCTAAGTGCCCTCCTGTCCAAACGTCGTCATGTATTTCCTCCATGATGTCCTTGAACAGACTCTTTGGTACAACTAACTGACTAATATCATTGTTAGCAATTCTACTTTTGCGATATAACCTATTTTCTGAAATGAAAAAACCCTTATAAATTCCTCGTAAACTGAACCTTACGCGATCTACCTTTTGACGACAGAAAGGATCAGTCAATTGTTCTTCTTCTATTTTAACTGCTTCTATTCTGTATAAATCTAGGCCATCCTCAATCGGCTTGCCTGTACTCTCTGTTTTCACCGAACTCGCTTCGCTGAGTGGATTCCGACTAAGGAAGTCCGCAATGACGTTATCCTTCCCGGGACAATACACAATATCAAACTCATAGGCTTGTATGGCCAAAGCCCATCTTGCAAGGCGGCCATTCATATCCTTTTTATCACGTAACCAAATCAATGCACGGTGATCTGTAACTACCTGGAAATTCATTCCCCTCAACAAGTATTTAAAATAGTTGAGTGCCCAGATCAGCGAGAGGCATTCTTTTTCGGTGATGCTATATTTTTTTTCTGCATCAGATAATTTCCTTGATGCGAAAGTAACTGGGAACAAATTTTCTTTACCCTGGAAAATACATGCACCTAGGGCTTGGTCGCTAGCGTCAACAAACAGTCTAGTGACAACGTCATTGTCATTCGAAAAATGTCGAAGCAATGGAGGTTTTTGAATACGTTCTATAATTAAATCAAAAGCTTTTTGGTGAATCTCTGACCAAAAAAATTTTACATTCTTTTTTAATAGTGATGTCAAAGGCATGGCTAATTCTGCGTAATTTTCGATGAATTTCCTATAGTATGAAAAAAAACCTAGTATTGATTTAAGTTGTTTAGTATTAGAGGGAATTTTTATGAATTCTAACTTCTTTAGTTTTTCAGGGTCTGGATGGATACCAGAACCCGAAATTTCGTAACCTAATACTGTTACTTTTTGATAACCAAAGCGACATTTACTGGGTTTCAGTGTAAAATTAGCTTCCCGGATCCTACATAACACTGCTTCTAATGCGCTGAGGAATTCTTCAAAGGACTTTCCATAAACAAGAATATTATCGATATATACTATAGCATTCTTGTATTTAAGACCACCTAGAACCTTATCCATAGTTCTTTGGAAAATAGCTCCACTAGTCTTAAGACCGAACGGAAGGACGTTAAATTCGTATAATCCGGATGGTGTTACAAACGCGGTTTTGTACTTATCTGTCTCCCTGATAGAAAGTTGCCAGTAGCCTGAGTTAAGGTCGAGGTCAGCGAAATACTTCGCCCCAGATAGGTACTGTATCAAGTCATCAATAATTGGGAGTGGATAACTATCAGTCAGAACTTTTTCATTCAATTCTCGATAGTCAATGCAGAATCTCCAAGAATTGTCAGGTTTTTTAACTAACACCACTGGAGAAGCATACGAACTTCTTGATTCCCGAATAATTCCATTCTTTAACATTTCGTCTATCTGTTCTCTTATAATTCTATGTTGTTCATGAGACACTCTGTACGGAGATTTAAGAATTGGAGTATCATCTGAGGTATTAATAATTACCTCAACTAAACTACAAGAACCTAGCTCTTCTGTACAGAATGAAAATTGGGGCCGAAATTTAGTTAGTAAAATATTAATAACACTTTTTCTTTCAGGAGATAGATCGGAGTTCACGTTAAATATAACCTTCTTTTTCTCTTCTTCGCGAAAAGAATACAAACAATCATTCTTCTTACTAAGTAGATTTTCAAAATAAGTTTGATCATTTAAAGACAATGTTGAATCTTCTGTAAAACATTTAACAAATGGAATATTTATCGATAAATGTTTTTTATCGACATTGTCACAACACTTTTCAGAATTTTCTTTAGAAACATTCTTTTTGAATTGTGAAGGTTCCATAAACATAGCCTGACATTTGTCAAATGTTACAATTTTGTTTTTGAAATCAATGACAGCATTATTTGCTAACAAAAAGTCCTGTCCGATTATGATTTCGGGATTCAATTGCTCTAACACATAAAAATTATGTATGTATAGGATGCGAGACAAGAGGAAATGTAACGTACAAATTCCTTTAAGTCGTAGTGAACATCCATCCACGGATCTAAGTACCATATGTTTTGGAGGATCGGAGATTGCTATGTCTTCAAATTGGGCGATGAACGCTGAAGAAGTAACAGATACAGAGGCTCCAGTGTCGAGTAGAACTGGTGTCTGTTTCCCTCGTACCTCAACCAAAATATGGGGTGAAAGTGTCAAATCTCTGTGGAGTGGGCTTTGACTCGTTCGCTGGGACGTCGAAGTCGCCCTGATCACATCCGACGTCGTTGTGCGTTTGGGGACTGAGGTCGAACATTTCGTGGAAGACGGCTCCTTAAAAAATAAGGGCTACTCGGTGGAGTTCCTACAGTTCGATCGGCCGGAGGCGCATCAACTTGAGGATTTGTAGAAGTCGTTGGTGTTCGAAAATCTTCAAAGGTTACAGACTTCCTCGGAGAAGAAGGAGATCGTGGAGAAAGAGCATCACCAGCAGATTTCTGAGGGTACGGCGATTGTGGACGGGAATCGAGCATACACGAAGAAGAAAGAGTGTTTGCTTGTTTAATTGGTAAATTAACTGTTCCATCGAGCTTATTAAAGAAAGATTCATGTTGCATAATGGTTTTCTTTAACATGTTCTTATTTTCGTACAAGTGAAATGACAGATTCTTTTTATAATAAATATTACAGCTGCTGATGAATTTTTTAATAAAAATCTCATCATTTAAAATGGATGCCTTGGCGGCTAACTCATCTAATCTATAAAAATAATTCAGTATTGATTCATCATATTTCTGCTTTGCGGCGTAAAAATCAGCTGCATAATCTCTTGCGAAATCAAATTCGCTAATGAATTTGTTTTTAATTTCGAGAAAAGTTAAATTACTTTGATAAATTCTTTTAAAAAAAGAGAGGGCCGAGCCTTCAAGGTAGGCGCCGATTGCAATAGTTTGAGTTTTATCGTCCCATTTGTTGATGGCGGCCACTATTTCAAATTGTCTTAAAAAGTCTGAACAATCAGCATTGAATCCGTCAAATCGTGTACAGGATTCTTAAATTAAATATAGAATTTAATTAAAATTGATTAAATAAATATGAAAAAATACGATACTGATTTTCCTTGGTCCTCTGAATAGCACAAACTTAATATCACAGGTCCTTTAAAAGTTTCAACAGTATTCTTGACATTAGTAGACTTCTCATTAATATTATAATCGTTGGGAATCTGAAAAACACGTAAGGGTATATTTTTTAAAATTATTAATTATTATCTATACCCGGCGCGACCACCATATAACGAGAGGGGTAGCCGGGAGGTCAATGAGGGTCAAGATTCACTTTTAAATATTTATTGAAATGAAAGAACTATTCTTGATTGAAGCTACGAGAAGACTGTGTCAAAATATCAGCATAGACCACGAAAAGGAAGCCAATTCCTTTTAATTACAAAATAGCTATCAAAAGGCTTTACAAGTAGACGGATAACGCGCGAGGTATACAACCTCGCTACAGTACACCCGTTTTAAATGAATACGTAATGTAAACAATTTTTATACAACCATTTGCATCCACGCGAGGTGGTTATTAAACAGATGTTTTTTTTTTTAATTTTCCTTGTGGCGCTGGAATCGACATTTCTCCTTTAGTTACCTTCTTTCTTTGTAACCTCGTTTTTGTTAGACATTATTAGCGATTTAACCGTCCATATGCTCGTAGAATTAAGAAGCCAGCTGCATATTTGAACCATGCTGCTACGGAACCCTACAATGCGCGTGTCCCGACACGCTCTTGGCCGGTTTTTAATAACACTTCTCATACAAACGACCTGCACCTGCACATCTAACAGCTATTAATGTTTTCTCAATTATTTTTACTGAGTGGGTAAGTACGTAGGTAATTAAATAGTTCCTGACTTGTCAGTCTAGTTAAGTAGAACCGACAGGTATGTAGGTATATCGAGTCTGATCGCCAGTAGCCACTGATCGCTGTCATACATACCTAGCTAGTACCTACCTGATCTATAAATACCTACTTTTTACATTTGCATTGTTATAAGAATAAAATAAGTTTTAAACTTAAATCCATACTAATAGGTATAGTCCATTGAAAAGTTACATTTGGGGTTGCGTTTTTTAGAGGACGCAATTTTATTTTTTTGATGTGTAGGGGGGGTCAGTGTAAAGCTAAAACCAAGTTTGTGGGGTCGCCACCCTTGTCCCACGGCCGCCATCTTGAAAATAGGGGTTGAAATGGTTTTTACGGTATATCTCTTAAACTATTTATTTTATAAAAAAAAAATTGTTAACATTTTTTGTTGCAAATTAAATTCTCTACAACTTTGGTCCAGTAACTTTTTGTCGTAGAACTATAAATAAAAAAATTAAAAGCGAAAATCTTCAGAAATTCGAGAAAAAAAATTATATTTTTCGATGTAACTTTTTTTTTATCATTTTACGAAAAAATGATATCAGACCATTTTTGTAGATCTTTTTTTGAGGAACAACTTTTATTTGCATCATTTTTTCATTAAGTCAATAGCTAAGGTTTTACAGCGCTCCGAAGTGAGTACTATTTTTCAGTACTCTTAACTATACCTATATTATACATGTGTACTAATAATATGTCATCAGTTATTGTTTTTTTTTTATTTTATTTTTATTTTTTTTACTTTATTATAATTTTTTTAATTAAAAATTTTGCAATTTTATTAAAAATTAATTATTGACTCTTTTCCCCACCACCCACGAGGTAGAGTCTAGAGGCGCGTTTTTTTTTACGTGGTATCCCCGATAGGCCTAATCCACGGTGATTTTCTAAATTACAACTACTCCGTCCTCAGTCGTTTCGATGGACCAGGCTGCGGCTCAGCATCTGATCGGCTTTCTAAATTAAATACCAGTGGGAGAACTGGCGAAGGAAGGGGTGTTAATGTTGGCGGTTCATCATCAAAGTCATTTTCATCAATTAATTCTGAGAGTTCTATTACGTTGCTGCAAGTCTCTCCAGAACAATGGAAGCACACTGCAGAACATTTCAGTCCTGCTTTTCGACATCCACACATCGCTCCACAGTTTCCTTTGCATTTGCAAAAAATCAATTTTAGAAGCTCAGGGGGTGCTGGAGGTTTTGAGTTCTGCACTGGCATCAATAATTTTCCACATTTTTTCCAGCCCCAGTCTTCAGGATCATTATAATTACCAAGCCACGTTTTAAGCCAGCCCACCTTGGCTTGGTAACTAAGCCAGGTTTTAAATTATTTTAAAAATCAATAATTGTTAAATTCTGTTATGGAGTGAAAAAGAGTCAATAATTAATTTTTTATAAAATTGCAAAATTTTTAATTAAAAAAATTATAATAAAGTAAAAAAAATAAAAAAAAAATTTAAAAAAAAAACAATAACTGATGACATATTATTAGTACACATGTATAATATAGGTATAGTTAAGAGTACTGAAAAATAGTACTCACTTCGGAGCGCTGTAAAACCTTAGCTATTGACTTAATGAAAAAATGATGCAAATAAAAGTTGTTCCTCAAAAAACGATCTACAAAAATGGTCTGATATCATTTTTTCGTAAAATGATAAAAAAAAGTTACATCGAAAAATATAAATTTTTTTCTCGAATTTCTGAAGATTTTCGCTTATAACTTTTTTATTTATAGTTCTACGACAAAAAGTTACTGGACCAAAGTTGTAGAGAATTTAATTTGCAACAAAAAATGTTAACAAATTTTTTTTATAAAATAAATAGTTTAAGAGATATACCGTAAAAACCATTTCAACCCCTATTTTCAAGATGGCGGCCGTGGGACAAGGGTGGCGACCCCACAAACTTGGTTTTAGCTTTACACTGACCCCCCCTACACATCAAAAAAATAAAATTGCGTCCTCTAAAAAACGCAAGGTAAGGCCTAAAAAATGTAACATTTCAATGGACTAGTATTATAAAAGCGAAAGTAACTCTGTCTGTCAGTCTGTCTGTTACCTTTTCAAGCCTAAACAGCTGAACCGCTATGGATGAAATTTGAGAGGTAGGTCTGATATCCGAGAACGGACATAGGATACTTTTTGTTGAAGCAAATTTGTAGAGGGTGCAGAAATCCATAGACGACGGATAGACGTCGCGCCTGAGACGCCCTCTACTCTACTTCCTTACCCTTGAAAAACACAACGAAAAAATGGCGTACGCGCCTCTACGATTGTTTTAATTATTATACTAGTAATAAAACGATGTAAGTGCATAAACAGACTTTATGTTTGTGATAAAATGAACAACTAAACAGCCATTCATAATTTTTAACATTACATCATTGTTTCCTTTACCGTGTGAGAACTCAAGATACCTACCTTTATCACACCTTTATGAACGCACATGGAGCAAATGAAGACGGAATACACAAAGCCGATCACATAATCTTGGCTGGCTAGTGGATCCCTTTACCTACCTATGTCCGGTTGGTTTGGTTGGCTTCCACGTGTCTGAACATGTTGCTCAGCAGAATGTAAGTAGTTTCCCATTTCAAATGATTTATGTATGTACCTACTCAAGGTTTGTTATATAGAATTGTTGGATAGTTAGTTTTTCTTGGAGTTTTCCTAGTTTTGTTTTTCTAATCTAAATAAGTTAGATTGTTCTCCAAACGAGTTTAATCCAACTATCTTTTTATTAAAAACGAGTAGGTAAAGTTAGATACAAAGGTATCGCAAGATATTATTATTCTCTGTCAAAGGACAAGTTTTAGACACAAAGGTGTCACTAGTTTTTTGGGTGAACCTAGCTTTGTCTAGTTTTAAGTTAAAATGTTCCCCAAATGATTTCATTTAGTGTTTTAGTTATTTTGTTGTATTTTTTAGTTCTATTTAGTCCCCTTTGTGTGCTATTTTAATTTAAAGCACAACTGATTGCTTTGTTTACTAGGTGGAGCACTTGCTCTCATTTCAGCCTGTGTTGGGTCCGGTGAATAGTGCCCACGCCTACCTTGCAGCGCGTCGCCTTCACCTGCTTCCCGCTCTGCAGCTACGCGAAGCATAAGCCAAAAGTTAAGTTTTATATGCTTATTTTAGACTGTAATTCATCAAATTTTATGTTTTAATTTCTTTAATTGGTTCTAGCGAGAGACTTTGGTTTAGTTTTTTTCTGTTAAATTGCTTACACTATCAAAATGAAGAAACTAGAAGAATTAATTACTAGAAGACTGCTCATAAAACAGCGCGTTGATTTATTTGCAAAATTTTTAAATAGTTTTTTGAAATCAAAGAGTCAAAGTCAAGATCGTTGTGAACTCTCAGTACGGCTGCAAAAACTGGAAGACTTGTATGACACCTTTGATGAGTTGCAGAGTGAGATAGAGATTTTGGATAGCACAGAATTTGAGACAAGGGAGGAAATGGAACAAATATTTTTTTAAACTTATTGCTTCGGCAAAAAATATTAATGCACCATTGTTGCGGTCCAAAAAAGAAAGTAGTAATAATCCTCTAGGACTTAAATTGCCACAAATAACAATTTCTAATTTTGATGGCAGCTATAGTAAATGGCTTGAGTTTAAAGACATGTATTGTTCTCTCATTCATGATAATGATAATATTGCTCAGGTTTATAAATTCCATTCCTTAGCTTCATATTTGCAAGGAGAAGCAGCACAAGTCATCGCCAACTTAGAAGTGACTGAGGGTAATCATTTGAAAGCGTGGGATCTCCTCTGCGAGAGGTATGATAACACGAAACAGTTAACCACACAGCACATGAACGCATTATTTAATATACCTTCAATCACACAAATAGCAAAGTCCTTGCGCCATACTGTGGATCATTTATCAAAGAACTTAAGAGCCCTGAATACGTTGGGGCTCTCCACAAGCAATTGGGATCCTCTCATTATACACATGATTGTGCCCAAGCTAGATAATAATACCAGTTTAAAATGGAAAGAATATAAAGCAAATATGGACAAAGATTTTCCCTCTTTACAGATTTTCTTTGATTTTTTGAAATGTCGTGCAGACATCCTTGAGAGTATTCAAAGTAGCAAACCTGAGAAACGGGATATTTTTCCTAATGCTAGGCCTCAGAAGTTAACCATCAAATCTAATGCAATTTCAGTTCAGCCCAATTCATCATCACCGTCGACAAGTGCTGCCACTGCGGTCAGCTGCTACTACTGCAGCGGTCCGCATCGCGTGTACGAGTGCCCCGACTTCTTATCCAAGTCCGTGGAGGAGCGAATCACCGAGGCGACCAGGTTGAGGTGGTGTCTGAGCTGTTTGCGTGTGGGACATTCCAGGCGCCTGTGCAGGTTGGCTCCTTGTTTTATTTGTAAAAAGAGGCATAACAAGCTTTTGCATAGGAAGGTTTCTCAGGCTGGTGATGCGTCGGTCAATGTATCGACACAAGATGAAAATTTTGAAAATACTGATGATTTACAAAGTACAGAAACAGAGTCATTGGAGACTGTGAGGACTGAAGCTTTTCTTAATATATCCGTTCAGTCCCACTCCACTTCTAGTCACGTTTTACTGTCAACCGCGTTTATTGAGGTCTACAATCCTAAAATTAATAGAAATGAAACCGTGCGTGCTCTACTCGATAGTGGGAGCCAGGCATCCCTGATTACAGATATTCTAAAACAACGACTTTGTCTGACTTCTGCTCACCTCGACAAGCTGCTCACCTCGGCGGTTGACAGATGCTCTGTCCGTATTCAAGCGAAAACAAATAATTTTGCATGTACAATTTCTTGTTTAGTGTTGCCCAAAATTTCAAGTGATCTGCCACACATCAAAGTAGATGTTTTCCAATTAAACTTACCAGTTAATGTTCAACTTGCAGATCCTATATTTTATCAGCCCATGCATGTAGAAATGCTCATTGGAGCAGATTTATTCTGGGACCTCATGTTAGGTCCACAGATCAAACTTGGAGTAAACAGACCGATTTTGGCAAAATCGAAGCTTGGCTGGCTATTAGCTGGGCCCATGCCTATTATGACAGGCACCAATAAAGTTAACATTGTTAAATGTTATCATTTGTCTCTTGATCAGGAAATAACAAAGTTCTGGGAGACAGAGGATATTCCTGAATCGGGCAAGGTTCTGTCAGCTGCTAAGGTGGAATGTGAAGAACATTTTGTAGCGAACACTCGTCGTTTGGACGATGGTAGGTTTTGCGTTCGTTTACCGTTAACTACAGAGCCTGATTGTTTAGGTGATTCTCTAACTTTAGCTCGCAAACGTTTTCTAGGCCAAGTGAGACGCTTTAGGAAGAACCTTGACCTGAAAGGGCAATAAACTGCTTTCATTCATGAATATGGTGATTTAAATCATCTTACAGAAGCCACTGAGCCGGTTTTGGGTCCTGCATATTTTATTCCACACCATGCTGTGATTAAACCTACCAGCGAGTCGATCAAATTACGCGTCGTGTTCAACGGTAGCGCCCCCTCTACATCGGGATTTTCTATCAATGATTTGCAGATGGTTGGACCGTCTATACAAGACTCATTATTTAACATTGTTCTCCGCTTTCGCCTGTATAAATACGTTCTGTCAGGAGACATAGAAAAAATGTACAGGTAGGTTTTAGTCAACGAACATGATCGCAATCTTCAGTTAATTCTGTGGCGCGACAAAGAGACTGATCTAATTAAAACTTTACGGTTAAATACCGTCACCTACGGATATGCGAGCGCTAGCTTCCTCAGCACGCGTTGTCTGTGGCAATTAGGGGAAGAGTGCCACGAGGAAAGGATTAAGACAGTCATACAGAACGATTTTCTAGTAGATGATTTTTTAACGGGGTCAGATTCTATTACTGAGTTATGCTGTGTAAAGGATAGAGTAGAAAGCATTTTAGCTACTGGTTGTTTCAATTTGCGGAAATACTGTTCTAATTCCATCTCTGTCTTGAATACTTCTTCCACAGAGTCTCAGAAGGATTAACTAATCAGCTCATCATCCCACACTCTAGGCGTTGGCTGGGACCCTAATAAGGACGTTATTAATTTTCCTACCAATTATTCTGCCTAAAGCGAAAAGCCTACTAAGAGGTCAATTTTATCTGATTCATGTAAGGTTTTCGATCCTCTGGGTTTGCTGAGCCCAATTACAATTACACCCAAGATTTTAATTCAAAAACTTTCGCTCGCCAAGGTAGGGTGGGATGATCCCGTACCTGACGATATTAAAAGGGAATGGCTTATCTTCATATATAGCTTACCTCACTTACTTGCTTTACGAATTCCCAGATATGTATTTTGTGACTCTCCAGTTTGCGTTGAATTTCATTGTTTTTGTGACGCTTCACAGGCTGCATATGCCGCATGCATCTATGCTAGGTCCATTAATGCAGACGGCGACGTCATGGTCCAACTTTTATGCTCAAAGGCACGAGTCGCTCCTACTAAGCAAGACACCATACCGCGCTTAGAGCTTCGAGCTGCTCTGTTGGGCGCTAAGCTCACCTCCGCCGTTACGAATGCACTGCGCATGCACAAGTCTGATATACGTAAATTTTTCTGGACCGATTCGTCCATTGTTCTGTCTTGGCTTCGTATAGATCATCATAAGCTGCAAACCTTTGTCGCCAACAGGGTAGCTGCTATATCGTCTCTGACCGGCGACTGCCCGTGGCGCCACGTTCTGGGCGCGCTCAACCCCGCCGACCTGCCGTCGCGCGGTCTGTGTCCTGATAAACTGCCCGATCTACATCTGTGGTGGTACGGTCCTTATTTTCTTCTGCAATCGTGCTGTGATTGGCCATCTCAAGTCGATCAATGCGATGATCTTCCCGAGCTTAAAATTCATTCTGTTAGTACGTACGAGGACGGATGCCGACAGACTGTAGTTGATTTTAATAAATATTCCTCTTTAACAAAACGAGATCCTTCGCCTACGTGCTAAGATTTATTAAATGCTGTAGAAATAAAATTAAGATTACCGATCCGTTGCAGCCTGAAAATTTTGAAAATTTAGCTTATCTCTCGCAGCGGGAATCTTTTCCTGCAGAATTATCATTATTGAAGAGAAATAAGCCCTTAAATTTTAAAAATAGTTTGTCACCGTTAAGCCCTTTTTTACATAAAAACTTAATACGCGTTGGTGGCCGCCTCGGTGAATCGCCTTACTCGTTTAGCAAACAGCATCCCATTTTATTACATGGCAAGCATAACTTAACCAAACTTTTGTTTCAACGCGAGCATTTGCGTCTACTGCACGCCGCTCCTCAATTATTGCTTTCTTCTATAAGAAATACGGTATGGCCTATTGCCGGCAGAGACTTAGCACGTTCAACTTACCATCAGTGCGTGAAATGCCGAAGATTTATTGCCAAAACGATATCTCCTAAAATGGGTAATTTACCTTCTGTTCGAACTACGCCCGGATACCCCTGGGTCCCTCTCAAAAAAGTGGCACCGTAACCTGCCGTACAGTTTTTGATTAGAAAAGTATGAATTTTTGAGTGTTTTAAACTAAATGTTATATGAAAATGTTGTATCGAGTCTTATTACATAGAGGCCAGCTATTTTAATGGCAATAAAATTAATATTTCTTGAGCAGTAAAAGTTTGTTACAGCAGTTTTCCATCAACCTGCCGTGTCCTAACGCAACTTACATCGATTTAAAATCAATTTGACTGAATTAATAAAGTGATTTCTTTTGTTCTGTCCACTTTAATTGAAAGATAGTGAACTAAACATTGTTGTTTTGTAAATTGTTGCTCATATTTATAAGTAAGTACTAAATTAACTTAAGTTAAACTTTGTCCGGCGTTATTTTGTCATCAACCTGTCGCCGTGAACATACACGCGTACCACTCACACTATTGCAATTTGAACCACTTTCCTCCCATGTAACAACGCACTAAGTCACTGGCTACGCATCAAAGATGATACACGTGTCCATTGTTGCCAAATTTTCAAGCTATCAGCAACGATCTGTCTGGATCTGGGTTTTTTAACAGGTATGTTATATTTATCCTGTGCACGATATTTTTTCAAATTGAGTCGTTTATTTAATGTGAGTAAGTTGTATTCCTTCTTCAATTAGCCTATTTTCAGATAACGGTTTCTCCAGCTCAGTACAACAAAGCGTTTAAAAATAATAATTAATTTTCGTCTGATTCTCATTACTCTGTACCTATTTAACCTGCCTTGTTATGACAGGTGAAAGAGAAACTAGACAGGTGAATGAGAAACTAGTCAGATTACTATGAAAGTTGTTGATATTCTTTGTTATTTAATACTTTCGAGTATGTTAACCAAATACCTAAACTTTTTGATTAAATCTAAAAGCTTTTTTAATCAGTATAAAAAACGTTCTTCCTTAAAATAATAGTTTATTTCATTTTGTATATTAAGGAGACTGGGCGGGTGCGTCTCCAGTGTTGTAAAGGTTGTGCTATATGTCATTTTAAAGGCCATACCAATAGCTTCATTTCATAGTCTGACACCAACAACCAGACTCGTGTAGGGAAGTAACTATAAACCATTTTATCGTAACTGACCGCATTTTGTTTCCATTATTTTGATCCATTGCCAGTGGCGTGTAAAGTTGTAATATATTTCCTTTTGGAAGGTCATAACAATGACTTTATTTTATTAAATGACACTTAAAACGAGTATCGTACAGGGAATGAAGTATGAATCATTTTAACACTTTAAACTTTCGCGATCTGAACACATAATTCCATTATAAACCAAGTCAGAATTCACGTGTAACCCGGTTTATAACTGAATTATGAATCATTTTACCGTAAACTGACTTTTGAACCGATATCAGTCAGTGGTGTATAAAGTAGTGACATGTCACTTTAAAGGTTATAATAGGCATAAATTAATTTATGTCACCTACAAGCTCATAACTATAATGCCATTTTGATATATGACAGTAACAATGAAACTCGTGCAGGGAATGAACTATGAACCTTTTATCGTATACTGACCGGATTTAGATTCTATTATTTTGATCCATTGCCAGTGTTGCATAAGGGTGTGACATACGAGTAGGTATCATACCTATAGTTTTATTTTATGGTTTGAAACCATCAATCAGACTCGTGCAGGGAATTAATTATGAACCATTGTATCGTAAACTGACTTTTGACCCGATATCAGTGGTGTATAAGTTCGTGACATATGTCATATGCTGGCAATGATTTATGAATAATTTTATCGTATACTGATTCGATATTCATTCTTATACTTTGATTAAACAAAGCCTTCGATACCGTCAGCAGAGAAGGACTCTACACGGCACTTGATTGCATCGGATGCCCACCAAAACTCCTTAGTTTTATAAAATCCTTCTACCAGGACACCAAAGGAGCTGTGGTCTTTAACGGAGACACTTCTGAACCATTCGAAATGCATAGAGGCGTTCGGCAAGGCTGCGTGCGTGGACTTCATTCCCTGTACGATACTCGTTTTAAGTGTCATTTAATAAAATAAAGTCATTGTTATGACCTTCCAAAAGGAAATATATTACAACCTTACACGTCACTGGCAATGGATCAAAATAATGGAAACAAAATGCGGTCAGTTACGATAAAATGGTTTATAGTTACTTCCCTGCACGAGTCTAGTTTTTGGTGTCAGATTATGAAATGAAGCTATTGGTATGGCCTTTAGAATGAAATATAGCACAGCCTTTACAACACTGGAGACGCACCCGCCCAGACTCCTTTACATACATAAAATAAAGATAATAAAAAATGTTCGTGTTGTTAACAATGCTCTTTATTACATAATACTTGACCTCTATATTATTGTTATACTTATAACCATAAAACATTATAAAACAATTGATGCCATCCCGTAAAATATTTTCAGAAAAAGCTTCCTTATCAAGCTGTTTAGTATATAAATATCTTATTGCCTATTCTAAGTATATAATCACATTAACCTGTGCCCGTTTCTCAATTAACCTTTACGATACCTCATTCACCTGTCCACCTATTTTTTCTGCGTACTCTTAAAGGCCCAATTCTTTAAAAAACCTGTTCCCTCTTAGATATTTATATTAAAGAGGGGGTATACATTTTTTTTATTTAATCAAACACGTTCTTCTCATACTTTTTTGAAAATGTGCAAAAAAATTCAGGCTGTGCCACTTTTTTGAGAGAGACCCCCCTTTGCTTGTTCTGGAGTTGATTTTGCGGGCCCATTTTTTATTACTAATTGTAAAGGTAGAGGCACTAAAATAATTAACAAATTTTATCTTTGCTTGTTTGTGTGCATGAAGTTCAAATATTTACATCTGGAAGCGGTAAGTGAACTAAGCAAGGATGCGTTTGTGTTGCTTTGCGTCGCTTTATCTCACGCAGAGGGAGACCTACCGATTTGTATTGCGACAATGGTACAAATTTCGTTGCTTTGTCTAAGGATATCGGTAATTTCCTTACTATTAATCAGAGTTCTATTTCTAACTTTGCTTCGAACGAAGGCATACGTTTTCATTTTTCACCGGCTTATGCTCCGCATTTCGGCGGATTGTGGGAGGCGGGCGTAAAGTCTGCTAAATTTCATATTAAACAGACCCTAGGCAATACTAACTTAACATTCGAAGAGCTTGCGACATTGTTTAGTCAGGTGGAAGCTATACTCAATCGCCGTCTTTTATATCCTTTGTCATCCTCTCCTAACGATTATTCTCCACTTACGCCTGGTCATTTCATCATCGGCCGCCCCTTGACATCGCTACCGTCATCTTCATACGAATATGTCAATATCAACAGACTAAATTGCTACCAGCGGCTTGAAAGGTATCGACAAACATTTTGGCGAGCATGGACACGAGACTATGTCACCGAACTTCAGCAGCGGACCAAGTGGCGCAGTCCTGCCCGTGCTCTTCAGCTTGGAGACTTGGTGCTTTTGAAGGATGAAGGCGCCCCTCCCCTTCAATGGAAGCTCGGCCGTATCACTAAGTTGTACCCTGGTCCAGATGGCACCTCCCGTGTAGCTGATGTCACCACGAGTTCCGGCAGTTACAAGCGAGGTATTTTATATTTGTGCCCGCTATTAGATCCAGACGAAGACTGAAAGTTGGAGCTTTCAGGGCCGAGAGTATGTTAAAGCAAATGTGTAGAGGGTGCAGAAAGCCATAGACGACGGACAGACGTCACGCCTGAGGCGCCCTCTACTCTACTTCCTTACCCTTGAAAAACACAGCGAAAAATGGCGTACGCGCCTCTACGATTGTTTTAATTATTATACTAGTAATAAAACGATGTAAGTGCTTAAACAGACTTTATAGTTGTGATAAAATGAACAACTAAACAGCCATTCATAATTTTTAACATTACATCATTGTTTCCTTTACCGTGTGAGAACTCAAGATACCTACCTTTATCACACCTTTATGAACGCACATGGAGCAAATGAAGACGGAATACACAAAGCCGATCACGGCTTCTACACTTTTTATCGCGATAATTTGAAGTGTTCCCCAGGGAGCGCGATATAACCGAATCTCCGGCGTACAAAGTTTGCGGTGAAAAGCTACCTACCTATTTAAACATAATATGACATTCATTGATTCGGTCAGTCACTGCTGTGCGACGATAGGCATGAATTTACAGCTGACCTAGGTATTAAGTATCAGTTTTTGCATAATTTATAATAAAAATGTGCGATTTCTTTAACGAAAACAGAGTCATGTACCTACTAGTTTGGGAAAATGAAAAGCACATCAATCGTTTGTGATAGGTAACCTAAGTAGTTAGAATATATATTTTAGCGCAATGAAAATGGATCCACCATGCCATGGTGTGTCCGTGGCATGTTCGTTCTTCCTGGCTGTATTCCCGCTTTATTTTGTTTTAGTGAAAGGGATGCACTGATATCTCGTAATAGCTTTACTCGCGCGTTTTATGAATGACAGCGTAGTGTGCGTGCGTGAGGTTGTAGGAGTTAAAAATACAGGATGTTTTGAACATACATGATTGAAAATATTTTTTTTTTGTTAGAAAATTATAAAACAAAAACTAGACTGTATTTTTTTCTAAAACATTCATAATCCTATTTCCTTAGTTAAATTATACCACCCCTTAAAATATTCGGGTCTAACAAAAAATCACCTTATATATGACGACTTTGGCTTACCAGTTGGGATATCTGCATCTTTTCGCTCTGACAACTTTGGCACAACTAAATGGACTCTGATTTGGTTTCTGAAATGGCATCGCAACTTGAATCTAGTGAATCTTTACCCGATCTATCGAAAAAGGAAACACATAGGCGCCTTCATAGTCTATAATATTTGAATACCATTACTAAGATAACTAAATCCAAAAAAAACTCTGAAACAATTTTGAATGGAAAGAAGTCGTACCTCTTAAATTAAGACACACCATCCTTTCGGAGAACCACTGTTTCCCCACTTCTGCATATTTAAGTATAGCCAAAACTTACCATCGTTTAAAACTCCGGTACTTTTGGCCCGGGATATATAAGGGTACAATTAAATTTATCTCAGATTGCGATGTGTGTCATGCTCATAAACATTCCAATTTGACCATGCCTGGCCTAATGGGAAGTCCCCGTGTTTGTCAGCGTCCTTTCCAGTGCCTCAGTATCGATTTAGTCGGGCCACTGCCCATGTCGCGGCATGTCGCGGGTTGTTGTCTGTTATTTCACTAAATATTTCTTATTGTGCGACCGGAAAAGTGATTGCTTAACGTCTAGAGGATCATGTGTTCCTGGTGCATGGGATTCCCCAAACTATTATTTCCAACAACGGCTCCCAATTTACTGGAAGAGGTACAATCCTTATTCCAAAAGTATCATCATCATCATCATCATGTCAGCCGCAAGACGTCCACTGCTGAACATAGGCCCAGGGATCTCCACCTCGATCAGTCCTGCGCCACCCGCATCCAGCGGCTTCCCGCAATCTTTACCAGATCGTCAGTCCACCTTGTGGGAGGCCTTCCTACGCTGCGCCTTCCAGTAAGTGGTCGCCACTCGAGGACTTTTCTGCCCCAGCGGCCATTAGTCCTACGAGCAATGTGCCCTGCCCACTGCCACTTAAGGTTAGCAATTCTTTGGGCTATGTCGGTGACCTTGGTTTTCTTGCGAATTTCCTTATTTCTGATTCGATCGCGCAGAGAAACTCCGAGCATAGCCCTTTCCATCGCTCTTTGAGTGACCTTGAGCCTTCTTATGAGACCCAATCTAAGCGACCACGTTTCAGTGCCGTACGTCATCACTGGCAACACACACTGGTCAAAGACTTACGTCTTCAGACACTGCGGTATTTGGGAGGAGAAGATAATTCGCAACTTCCCGAACGCTGCCCAACCAAGTCGGATTCGCCGATTGACCTCCTTCTAGAAGTTGGACTTACCTAGCTGGACTACTTGTCCCAGGTAAACATATTCGTCGACAACTTCCAAAGTAGAGCTTCCAACTGTTAAAGGAGTGGGTACAATATGGGCATTCGACATGATCTTCGTCTTGTCCATATTCATCTTCAGACCCATTGTTGTGAAACTCTATTGAGGTCATCGAGCATCGTACCAAGGTCCTCTAAAGTCACAGCCATGACTACAAAATTATCGGCAAAACGAAGGTGAGTCATGTACGCCGCTGATATTGATGTTGATGCCAAGTTCTCTCCAGTCCAGAAAATAATAATATTAATAACGTTTATTGTACACACAAGACATAAATTACAGACATAAGACAGTTACACATACATAAAGACGTACAAAAATGTTCCGCTTATGTCTAAAAAGAAATTTCTACCAGCAGACCTGTTGATAGGATAGAGCAGGAAGAAAGGAAGACAGACGTGTACTATAGGAGAGAAGTAGATGTAACAAATTGAATGCTAATTATTACTTAAAAATTACATATCACTCCAGCTAAATATATATAAAATTGTATAAACCTAGTACTAAAGATAGAATAAATACAGTACATACAAAAATATATATAATACATTTAATAAAAATGTAAACAAATACATATAATACATATATAAAAAATAAATACTATGGATGGGCAATGGAAAGGTAGTGCTCTTTAGGCGTTTTTTGAAAATGCCTAGAGAGTTGCTGTCTTGGACATCGTGGGGAAGCGAATTCCACAGCCTCGCTGCATGCACAGTGTAAAAACAGGAGAAGAAGTCAGTATGGTGAGGAGGAATAGAAACAATAGATCTTATATGAGAACTACATTGTTTATCAATAGGACGTGAAAAATTGAAGCGTAGGCGCAGATATTCCGGAGAAGAATCACTGCGCAGGATCTTGAACAGAAGGCAGAGAATATGAGTATTCCTGCAAAGTCGGATTGGGAGCCACTTGAGTTTACTTCGAAACTGCGAGATATGGTCATATTTACGTAGGCCGAAAATAAAACGAATACAGAGATTTTGGAATCTCTCAAGCTTGTTAAGGAGCTCCTCTGTGGCGTCAAGGTAGCAACAGTCAGCGTAGTCTAAGATGGGAATAAGAAGAGATTGAGCCAAGGAAATTTTAGTTTTTAAAGGCAAAAAATTCTGAAAACGTTTGAGAGAATGCAACGAAAAGTGAATTTTGCGACTAACTTCACCAACATGCGCCGACCAGGACAGATGTGAATCTATTATAAGGCCAAGGTTTTAGCAAAGTCGGTATTAGCTATTGGAGCATTGTTGTATGTAACAGCAGGTAAGTGGTTGAAGTCAAGGGAACTGCATAGAGCTTTAGACCATAGGACTAGGGCCTTTGGCTTACTGGGATTAACTACCAAGCCAAAAGTCCTAGCCCAGTTACTAATGCGACCTAGATAAGCGTTGACTTCTGCAATCGCCTCAGAGATGTCACTGACTTTGAAGTGATGATACAGCTGCAAGTCATCTGCGTAAAGATGGAATTTTGAAGAGAGAACTTTAGTGACAGAGTTTTTAAAAACAGAAAATAAGAGAGGAGATAGTACGCCACCCTGGGGAACCCCCACAGTGAGATCACACTAATCCGAGGAGATTTCATCACAGCGGACGCACTGCAAGCGCCCCTGAAGATAGGAGTCGTACAAGGCCACAGCTAACGAGGAGATACCTAAAGAACGAAGGATCACAAGTAGCACATCAAAGTCGACAGAATTGAAGGCACTGCTAAAATTCAGCAGCACCAGTAGAGTCAGTAATTTGCCATCCATCGCACGACGTATGTCATCCGTAACCTGTAGAAGGACTGTCACAGTACTATGGACTGGTCGAAAACCTGATTGAAAAGAGGAATAGGTAAAGAGATAGTTGCTTGTGGGCAATGTGCTCAAGAATCTTGGAAAGAAAAGGTAGGATGGAGATGGGACGAAAATCAGAAAAAGATGCGGGGTCGGAAGTTTTAGGAAGAGGAATAACATGAGCTGATTTCCACATAGTGGGGAAGGAGCTTTCTGTTAGAGAATGATTGAAGATATGAGTAAGGACGGGCAGGAGTTGAGGAAGGATAAGATTGATCATACGGGAGCTTTAGTCATCATTGCCCACAGCAGTAGAAGAAATAGATTGAACGTGTTTCTGAACACAAACCTCAGACACAGGTGTGAAACAGAAAGACACACAGGAAGGAAGGGTTCCAGAGGAAATCTATCTCAAGGTATTGGCTTGCGTGATGGAATCTAAGACGATAGGAGGGAGAGAAAAGTGTTTGTTAAGGTCATTAAGATTAATGTTGGAATTAATTTGCGAAGTTGATGACGATGAGCCAAACCCAATAAGTTCAGGAACTTCCATATATAAACAGAATCACAATGGGCTATGTGCAAGATTTTTAAAATAATTTGTTTTTTTTATTTTAAGCAGGTTTAAGGTCCCATATTCAAATAAAAAATATATCAAATAATTTTGATCATAGATATAAAAATAATTAATTTTTAAAATTTTGGTTACGATTTGTTGCTTATTACAGCATTCTACAGATTAACTCCTTTGCCAAAGTAAAAAAAAAAAAAACGATTGACAGTTGGTTGACATATAACCTATACCGTTGCGTTTTTGAGTTTAAGTTCAATATTTAAGTTTCAATCACAGACTAACTAGAGATACGTTTCAATGTACTTACGTTTAAATGATCCTCACAGCAAAAAAGTGGACGTTTGGGACAATTCCTGTCAACCATTTTACACCAACTTTCTTTCAATTCCTTTGGAATGGTAACAAACGACAAATCTGGTGAGTTAATGTCAGTGTTTGAACAAAGAGGTTTAAAACATTTTTTGGTTCTCTCCACCGCTGTAACTCGTCAGATGCCATGTTGAGTAGCAAAGCCTGCTGCGCTGTCGTTATTAGTGTTATTCCACAAATCCGAAGAGTATTAATCACTATCGTTGAAGCAGTTCTCGGAGTCCGGTATGAATAAGGTGTAGTCGTGAGAAAATCAGTCAAAATCTAGCACTACAAGTCCGTGCAAAGTTAAATCGTAATCCGGTATGCGGTAGCAGTAAAAGACTTCAGAAAAAATTAACCAAAAGCAAAAATAAAACTCAAAAATAAACAACCAAATACAAAATGAAATAGGTTATGTTTTTTTTAATTGACATGACAGCTTGGCAAAGACACGATTGTATAATGCCGTATTTATGATTAGTTTACCCTACTGAGAAACTTTTAATTATTATATTTTTATTTCAAAAGATAGATTTTTTATATATATTTTTTTAGGAAACGGGACCTTATTCCTTTATGTTAAATAAAAAATTAAACGAAATTAAAAATATTTTTAAAATGTCGTACATAGCCCATTATTAATAGTGTTATGGATGTGACGGCGTTTTGCATCTCTACACATCCGACTGCAGCGGTTACATAGAATTTTGTACTTTGACAAATTATAGTCTGAGGGACATTTCCTATGCCGCCTTTTTGCTATATCGCTTTTACCCATTAGATTTTTAATCTCAGCTGTAAGCCAAGGAGCAGGCGGGTGCTTGACTTTAACTTTTCTAAGAGGTGCATGTGCGTCATACAGGGCAGTAACAATATTATTAAAGAAATGCACCTTAGCATCAATATTATTCGAAGCCACAAGAGGTGTCCAGTCAATATTTGCAGCATCGGCTCTCAAAGCCTCCAGGTTAATGCCCTTAAAGCTGCGGAGTAATAGGTACTTAGCCTTTCTTTTAGGTGGACGAATTTTATAAGAAAGATAAATCAGATCATGATATGAGAAGCAAGAGGCCATCTGGCCATAAGTTGCTACGCTATCTGTGGAAAATACAATCATATGATCGATACAAGAGGGCTGACTGTTTGGGGCATGATGTGTCGCAGATAGGGGGAGAATGTGAAGGTTAACAGAGGAAATTAAAGATCTAAATCCTCATCTCAACCACATCACATTAAAATCTTAGGTTTGACCTGGAACTCAGTCGACGACAACCTACGAGGGCAGTTTGACAACTCAATGACTTTAAAGTTGAATAAAAACTTTTTAAATAATTTTTTTGTCTCATATTTGAAAACTCACTATGACGTGCATGCCGTTTTTTTTTTAAATTTGGCGCGAAAACAAGCTTTTTAGAAACAAAAAAGTTAGGCGACCTCTAAGTGCTCTTTGAAAATGGAGAAAAACGAGTTTCGAGTGATAATTAAACACTACTTTTTACGTGGTAAAACTATTAAACAGACCGAACACAAATTGAAAAAGTATTATAGTGATTCTGCACCTTCTCATGGGATGGTATGAGTACATAAGTGGTTCACTGAATTTCATTGTGGACGTACTACCACTAATGACGCTGAGCGCCCAGGAAGGCCGATTGCGGCCACTACGGAGGGCATGGTTAATAAAGTACATGATATTGTTACGTTACGATCGGTAGAACGCGACATTGCCACTCCACTCGGAATATATGCTAACGGAGCCAAGTTGTGCGGTGCAAAAGGTGGAGTCGAAAATGTTCAGGCAAACTGTTGGATCAACTAAGTGCCCAAAGTGGTATATATATATATAATAGGTCTTTACCTATGAAATTGCCGTTTTTCATACAATACTTTTGGAAAGCTGAATTTTCCATACTAACGTTTTTGTATTTTTCTCGGGAATGCGAAATCCAAATTTAGCAAAATTTTGTGGAAAGGTTTGAACAACATTAAGTTAATTTTCATCATACTTACTTAATTGAAAGTTGTAACTTTAACAACGGTACAGCAAAAATAAGCAATGAAACGGGCAACGGATGAAACGAGCTATATTTGAGCTTCTTTTTCAGCAAAAAAATCTGAAGTAAATATGTATTTATTTGACTCAACATCTCCGTTATATGGCCAAGGTTTTAAATAAAAAATAATTTTAGTAATAGCAGTTTAATCAAATAAATTAAGAATAAAATAAAGCTTGAGAAAAAATCGGCAATTTCATAGGTAAAGACCTATTATATATATTTATGTGTATATTATGACATATAATTATATTATTGTTTGTTTATTGTAGAAATAGGTTCATATGTTAATTTCTTATTTTTTTTTTTTTTTTTTTATTAATTAATTAATTGGTAGTAATGCAAACATTATTGCGTTGTAACCCGCACCACATCTGTTTCTCTCTTGCCATCTCTAAGGTAGACTGGAAGTGGTCCCTTCAGGGATAAGTCCGCCTTTGCACATCTATGTATCTTTTGTATTAGTCTATAAGAGTTTGCAATAAAGAGTTTACATACATTTACATACATATTGTTTTGGCAGACCATCGAGTGAAGATACGCGAAATAAGTGATGCTGTTCACATCTTGACTGAACGAGTTTTTTATATTTTGCATGATATTCTGTTTATAAAAAAGCTTTCTGCAAGATGGGTGCCGCGTTTACTAACAGTCGACAAGAAACGAAATCGTGTAACAGCTTCTGAGGAATGCCTAGCCATGTATAATCGCAATCCGAGTGAGTTTATGCGTCGGTACATAACAGTTGACAAAACGTGGGTCCATCATTATACACCAGAGCTAAGCGAAAGTCGAAGCAATGGATTTCTACCGGAAAACGTGCCCCAAAGAAGGCAAAAACTATTTGCTCGGCTGGTAAAAAAGTAAATTGATATATTTCATCAGGATAATGCACCGGCCCACTCGTCTGCAATCGCGATATCAAAAATTGTCGAATAAGGAAACGAATTATTGCCACACCCGCCGTATTCGTCAGATTTTACCCCCTGTGACTTTTTCCTATTCTCAAACATGAAGAAATGGCTTGGCGGGCAAAGATTATCGTCAAACGAAGAGGTGGTAGTCGAAACTGAGGCCTATTTTTCAGGGTTTGACAAAAAATAATTTTTTGATGGGTTGAAGAGGTTGGAACACCGCTAGACTAAGTGCGTAGAGTTGAAAGGAGATTATGTAGAAAAATAAATGTAAAAAGAGTGTTTCTTCTTTCCAAAGTCATGGACATATCAAACCGCCCTGTAAAATTGCTTCCGTCTCCATTGACAAAAAGATCAGCTTTGTTGTTGATGATGCGCGTTTATGGCCTGCTAGGTTTTATGACTCCGATTGTTGTTCAGGGTCGAAAGCTCTATACAAAAATGATTAATTTATGGTTTATTATATTATTTATTTTATATAAAGCTACAATACCACTGACTGACTGACGGGAGAAGCCCGGAACGCCCCCCCCCCCACAATTCAAGATGGCCGCCATACAAGTTTAGATTCCAAAGGTGAGGCGAGGTCAAAGAACGAGCCGCGTATAAGGTGAGGCCCGGAGCGTCCCCCCGCCCACTTCAAGATAGCCGTCATATAAGTTTAGATTTTTAAGGTTTGGCGAGGCCGTAGACCGAGGCCAGCTGCGTATAGGGCGAGGCCGATGGCCGAGCTCCACGTAGGGCGAAGCCCGAAGCGTCACCAAGCATATGAACAGCCGACCACCATCCAAAAATTTCACATCCGCCATCTTGGATTTTAGATGGGGAAATCGTGACGCGAAGGGCAAAGCCCGGAGCGTCTAGATTCCCCCCACCAAAAACAAAGGGTCTTCATCAAGAGGGCTTTCCGAGCGTCGAAAAGTTTATCCAACAAAATTGTTGAGGGTTTTTCACACGGTCAGAACTTTATCCCCTTAATAAGATCAAGGGGCGCTCCGAGCGCCGAAAAATATATCCTAACAAAATTGAGGCTTTTCGCACGGTCTGAACTTCGTCCCGCTTATGAAAACACTTGTACGTTTTTCACTGAACAGATAAAAACGCGAAAAAGACTGATTACCTTTTTCTTGAATAAAAAAATTAAAGTCTCTCACACAGCTAACACTGTAAGCGCGGGAGTCGGTACTGAATGTAATAGTGATGTCAAGACGCGTTTGGAATACCGAACCGACCCTAACCTAATAGTCCTAGTTGTTATGGAAACCAAGCTGCATTTTATGATAAGAACAAGCTACTTTGCAAATTGATAGAAGGGACCATAATAAAATATTTGACCCGAGGATAAACGAGATTCCCCCATTTGGAACAGAGATGGCGCCACTTACTCGATTTTTTTTTTTTAAATTCTCAATCCTAAATGGATGCTCCGATTTGCATAATGAAGGTGTCAATCGATAGGGAATTAATTGATTTATTCTAAAAAAAATAAAAAAGCGCCCTAAAATAAATATAAGATAAAAAAAACTGGAATAAATATATATAAAGTGTTTTTTTTTTTGTATTAACGAAATTTTTTGAACAGTGTGTAAGGAAATGGAAGTTTTTATTTATATACATATTGTCACGCAATCATTTACACGTTTTGTGCAAAAAACCGTTACTCAATATCTTGTCTCGTTACAAATTTATTGAAGAATTACCGCTGTCGTCCCCAAGACTTTGTCCGAGTATAATTCGTTAAAATGAAAATATTTTCTCTTCCCGCCATCCGATGTTTATAAAACTTGTACCAATTTGTAAATCGCTCTCAATCAGTCAATATTCTAGAAATAACATGCCTATTTTAACCTAAGTTAGGTATAT